>UCOM01000666.1:0-66582 GCA_900474385.1 Ormyrus pomaceus | reverse complement strand
TGGATGTTCATAAAATGAAAAGTAGAATTTGAAAATTAACATACTTGTCCAGATTCTTGTAAATTTACAATGAAGGGATCTTTAATTTCCCTTATCCCATAATATTGAATACATTTTCCTAATTTTATTGTTATTAATGGGTTTTTCACTAAGATATCTAGATTTTTGAAACGAGCAACATATAATGTTGATGAATAATATTCCTTTAGATATTCTCCACTTATTATAATAGAGATTGAATACTTATTAAATGTGAACAGAATCTCTGATCTTAAATTATAAACATAGCTGCCTCTACTTTTATCTAAAGATAAACGTTAGAAGTTTTGGTAACATTTTATTTTATATTTTTAATTAAAGTTATAATTGGGTCTTCAAAACAATGTCTTACCTGCAATTATACCTTCACTGATAAAGAAATATAGCAGGATGAAGGTTTTAAGAAGAATTAGTAGCTGCTTTAGTTCCAGTAAATTTATCGCCACAGTCATCCTTGATTACTTATTTAAAACAATTTTAAAATTTTCCAACTCAAATATTTTTACAACTAATTGTTTATATTCTTGTACTAAAGAAAAGTTTGTGGAATCAACCATTTATCCTTTGTATGAGGCGAAACAATTTGAGGAAATAGACTGAACAACTATGTTTTATTACTTTCTGCAGGTGAAAACTCGCAACTATATGCCGTAAGAACATTTTTAAATAATGTATTTATTGGTAATTAAACATTGTATTTTGTACTATTATTTAATGATAAGATAAATTTTATGTAATTTATCATTTGAAAAAAAAAACGTTTTTACTTCAATAATGTTAAAACATCTAACTTCCAAGGTGTTTCATTTTCATTATTAGCGTTAACTCGAGGCAATAATTTCTCGGCGGATAAGAATATTTTATTTCCAAAATTTATTCGAAGCAATACAACAAAAGATTTAAGTAAAAATGAGCCTCCCGCCGATCGTAACTCGCCTCTTATCTGCCGATAATTGCATATTCCCACTGATAATTTAATTACGCCCGGGTAAAAATGCGTCCTTCTCTCCGCTCTCCCTCGAATCGATTGATCTCGTTCGCGAAGCAGCCTCCGCGAGGGCAATCCCGACCAACCATATTTAATGCCGCATGATAAATAAAACGTTGCATTTGCTTCTTTCTCCGGAGCACTGAGAGAAAGGGACTTTGTGAGATCAGTTTAACGAGCGAGGAGGCACGCGCGAGAGATCGAGTGATCGATCGATCGATCGATCGATTCGAGACTGTTAGCCAAGAGCGAGAGAGAGAGAGAGAGAGAGAGAGAAAAGGACAGAGACAGATGGGCCGCGGGACGATGATGTGACGTAATGTAAGCTGTTTACGTAGAGGAACGTTGGACCCAATCCGATCAGCCCGAGGGGGAGATGCGTGTCCCGAAAGATTTTATTGTGCAGGCCTTGTATATTCATCGATTGGACTCTGCTGCTTCTCCTTCGTATAAACCTCTTTGAATTCTATAATTGCGCGTCTTCGGGAAGCTCCGCGAGAGCAGCCAGCTGCTGCTGCTGCTGCTGCCGCTTGATTTGCATTCGCTCCACGTTCGCAGGCGATCGGTACACTGCTGGTAATCTACATACTTATGGGATGCTTAATGCTATACGGGGGGTTCCTGGCTGGCCTCTTTCGAAGGAGTGTCGAAGAAAAGCTCCATTGTTAGGAGTTTCGCAAAGTAATTGATGAATTGGCTGAGGTGAGCTTTGAGAAAGGAAAGAATTGCTTAGAGAAATAATGGAATCGCGATGGGAATTGAATGCAAAGCGATTTTGTTAAAGATTTAGAATTTAGTTTTAATTACTCTTTTAATTACGCTTTTAATTTAGTACCAGTAGTAGAAGTAATAGAGATTTTAAAAAATGTTGTAATTTAAGAACCGGTTTTTTAGCAATAAAAATTACTATATAGGCAGAAGAAATTTGTGCTTAGTATATTACATTGTAGAAAATTAGTAAAATAAAAGATAGTATTTTTTATGAGACACGCCGAGAACTTTACTACCAACATTCATATTTACTGATTCTACGCGAAATTCCAAACGTGGTAAATGGTGCACGACACTTAGCTCCTCTCTCAAATGGCCAAGTTTTCTGTCGTCTAGCATATAAGATCTACGCATATAAGATCGTTTAATTTAAAACTTAGAATATTATAATTACAGGTATGCGTGAGGAATGTAACAAATAGCAGTATAAGTATAAATAGATATCATCGTAATTAGTAAATGTGAAATCTATATTATACCAACTGTAAAGGTCTCTTTCGTACTTTACTTGCAATATATAGAAAGCACAAAAAAAAGATTTATTTTTCTTATGCAAGAAAATTTTATAATATAATTGGTATTGATCGGTTCAAAAATAGTTTTTACTAATGGGCCCTGTACGACATTTCCGAAAATTTTACTGCATTGTATTGGGGAATATTGAAAATAGGCGAATATCATGCGTATATTCGAATAACAGACATAACGATGCTTTTATTAAAAATTGTAGTTTTTAGTTCCAAGAATTTAAATTCGTTGAACAATTTTCATTGTTTGAAATTAAATAAAATGCATGTAACGTATCGAATATTTAAAAACAATCACAGTATACGTTAGAGTTTCAAGAATTAAAATGCTCTAAACAATTGCCATTTTTAAAGACTAAAAAACAAATGAAACAATAAAGCAAAAATAAAAATTGACAGATAAACACTATCAAAAAAGGCACGTAAATTTTTCAACAAATCTGAGTAAACCCGAGAAGCTCCACTCCGATTTTTCTTAATCACGCATCTCGACTCTCCCAGCCGCTCGAGAATATAAATTCCCGTCTCCCCGCGCGCGCATCTCGGACCGCTTACACTCTTGCCGAATTTCTCAAAGTTAGCTCGGAGGAGGAGCAGCGCAGCGACGACGACGGCGGCAGCAACAGCCCTCAAGTAGCAATTTCCTCGGCTTCGAATACCTGCCTCCTTGCATCATAGCTTACTCGGGAAAAGACGAGGTGCAGGGCGAGGGAGCCTGCACGAGTTATACTAATTAATTAAAGGAACCCTAGGCGTTACGGCGCGCCTTGCGTTTGGGGGGATGCACTGCTAGTACTTCATTGTGCGCGGGAGAAACTTGCCGAAAACTGCTCGTTTCGACGCCGCCGCTCCTCACCTTAGCCGGGAGATGAACGAGCAATTTCTGCGACGATCGAACACGACGATGAGGAGGACTTCCATAGATGTCGCTTTTAAGCATTAACGAGGCCATATCCGGCGGAAGGGATGATGCTGCTATCGGTTTTCTATATTGTTCTCGCTTCAACTTTATTCAACACTTCGATATAACGCGAAAAGTAAACTTTAAAATTCCAATAATCAAGGAAATAAGATTCTCAGAATTCGAGATCCTATAGAATCTACTATTTCTAATTCAAAAATATATTATAATAAGGGTACTATATTATATTATAATATACTATAATATATTATAATACTAATTCATCAACATTTTAATTTATAACTTTTATTTCGAAATTATTTCTTTCAAAAGTTTAAAAATATCATCTATTTTAATTTTTCTTTGAAATAATTTTGATAAAATTAATTTTTTGTGCTAATTATATTCCCTTTTGAAACCAAAAGTAAAACTCGTATCATTCTGCCAACTCGTTCTATATAAAGTGTTCATTTCATATTTAAATAGTAACCGAATTTTCAAACTCGGTTCCAACTTCCACTCGCTATAATTTTCCAAGAAAATCTTTTTAAAACCGCCCTCCCATTCGCTGCAATATTACCGCACCGAAATTGCAATAAAAAGCGACATTACTTTTAAACCGATGTACCTCGAAAAGCGGCTCGCACTCTCTTCGCGCTCCCCCCCAGCCAAAGCCCATCAATCACGGGACATTAGGCGAAAAACGCTCTAAAAATCGGGCGCAAAAAGCCCCCGACAATGCGGTATTAAATTATCAAAAAAGGCGGCTGCGCTCGCCGCGGGGGCGAGAGAGCGATCGTTAAGCCCCATCGCTTTTTGTTTCCAACTTAACAATGTATACAATTTGCCGGCTTCGTAACGGTGGGCGCGTCGGGAACGCGCGCGCGCTCGCACGGATATATATACATCACGACGTCGTTTAACGTCAATCACGGGGTAACGAGGTCGACAAACTAAGCGGCGGCACCTCTTTTTTCCGCGCTCACCTCCTCCCCCCCCTCTTCCCGCCGTTCTTTCGTTATTTTCGAATTTCTCCTGCGCCCCTTTTTCGCGCGCGAGCGATGGTCTTCGCTCTTTTGCGAGAGAGAGAGAGCGGTCTTTTTCTTCCGCTTTTAGGAGGAGCTCCGCGGAGTAATGGTGTTTTCGCCTTTTTTTCAGGGCTGATTGGACGCCCGGGAATCGGGGGATTTATTTGCATGAGACCAATTTTGTTTGTTATTTGAACAAATGGCCGAGGAGCGTAATTGTAATTACGAAGTTACCGGAACCGCGGAGGAAAACTTAAATGCAGTTCTTCCAACTTTTTCAGCCGCGGGAACGAGTTGCGAATTACGCGGTGCTCGCCTCGCTACAACAACACCTGCTTACTGATTTACAGGTTATATATTTGTTTAAAAAAAAAAATCATTGTTTTGCAAACGACCGCGAGCGAGAAACCGATCGAACTTTCGAAAATTTTACTTTTTCGAAACACCGTCCCGCGAGGCAAAGAACTCGGGGGCGGAGCCGCCGCCCAGCGTGCAGTAACGAAAACAATGACTCCATTATTCGGTGCTTTACGATTCTCTTTCCACGGCTCCTCCCTTATAAACCTCGCTCGGCGCTGGCCTACTTGCGCCGCGCTGAGTAAAATACGCATCTACTTCGAGGGGAAGCTCTCCGGCACTTTGCACGGGCCGGCGTATAAGTCCCCCGCAGTTTCTCGCGCCCGCGGGAAAATGAAAGGAGACGTCGCTCGGATGTAAGCGGATTTGCGAGCGCGCGCATACTCTAAAAAAGAGAGAGAGAGGGAGAGGGAGGAAGAAAAAAGAGGGGGTTAAGCTCGAGCGGGCGCGATTCCAGTCTAATTCGGAGCCGCGAGGATCCTCCTGACCCGCGTCGCTGAATTATTCATACCGCTGATCCGCGAGGAATATCCGGTTCGCTCTCTCTCTCTCTGTCTCTCTCTCGCTCCTTCTCTGGGCTTCCGCCTTTTCTTCCTCTCGCGGCTGCCTTTTTTTCGGGGAGGACTTATTTCTGCGCCGCCGCCGTCGCTTCTTACATGTGCGCGCTCTGCTTTTTTCGCCCTTTTGCCCGGCGGTGACAAATCATTTTCGGAACGTTCCATTAATTTTTCTGTGATCTTCTACCCAGGGTGTTACCCTTTTTGTCGAAGGGTAGATACTCGGATTCTTTATATTTCTGGTTTTTTTTGTTTTTTTTTTTGTTTTTTTTTGTACTCAAATTATTCCTTATTTTAGTATTAAAATGGGAATAACGTATACTTTTTTACACTTAAATTTCACTAATCTTTTTCTTAAAAAAGTTATAGATGATTGAAGAAACATGGATTTTCTTTAGAATTTAGCTAAAATAGACGTGACTTCCTTCAAAATTGCACCCAGAACCATGACGAAAACATGTCTCCTTAACAGTCTTCCGATTGATCAACCAATTAATTAACCAAATTAATTACATTAATCCCAACAAACCGAGCCCACAGTGTCCCGATAAAAAGGAGCTTAATCTCCCAGCAATAAAGCAGCAGCAACAAAAAAAAAAGGGCAGCAAATCCAGCCGCTCAACGACTCATTAACCCGGGAAAAAATCGCCGGACTCTCGGCGTCTCAATCCGGGGCTCTTCCGCGGGCTCGGATAATTTGCGGATAAGTGATAAGATTCGCGATTTATTCGGGCGCGCGCCGATAAGCCCCGGTAATCCGGGCAGATAAGTCGCGCCGCGTAATCCCGGCGCAAACACGCCGTCCGTACGTACCGGGAGCTGCTCTCTCTCTCTCGGGGCCCGCGGGGAATCTTCGATCGGCCCGCGCCGGAGTCTAAGCCCCCAAGATTAGCTTATTGCTGTTTTCCTTTTAATGAGCTCCGTCGCTGTCTCAGGCGGCCGGCTACGCCGTGATTGCGTAGGTGAGAGTGTGCAGCTGGCGATGCGAGCTTCGAGATACGGCGGCGCTGTGTTTGTGCGAGATTTTCGGCTGCAGATGCGCCGGGATTTTGGGCCGCGAGAGGCAGGTGACTGATTACAAAGGCGGAGGGTCAGGTATGATTGCCCGGTGGATGGATCGCGGATAAGATAGAGGTTTTTGGATTGTTGTTTTAACAGCTTTTCGGGGGCCGGGTTTATCGCACTTTCTAATGTGTAAAGCATTTTTAAACAAGTCGTAGAATTTTTTTTAATCGTAAAACTGTTACGTTAGGTGTGCGGATGGAAATATTTCTTTTGTTTATTTTGAACAAAGTATTCGCGCAAATATTTATTTACTATTAACCTGGTTAATTTTATAAATTATTCAGTAGATTTCTATTTAAAAGAAAGTGAGTAATCTGACTCGATTCAACGCATCGCCGGATATATGTATATTAACTCAATTACTCATACAAAAAACAGTACCGCACAAACATGAAGAAAAGCAGCCCTGCAGCGACGTCCACAAATCCCTACCCATCTTTTCCTTCGTCGCGGCCGTCGTCCGAAATGAACTCCTTCATTAAATCCCCTATATCTCAAAGCCATCGCCGGTAACACAATTGCGCAACGAGACGAAAAAAGGGGGGGGGGGGGAGACAATCCCTCGGCAGCGCGCGCCTCCATGATTCATCGGGCCCACGGCTAATGGCGCCAGGTTCAATATTAATGGCCGAATTAACCGGCGATATATATCGCGCGCGCCGCGCCGTCAATTATTAAAAAGCATAGGTGTATACCGGCGGGCAAAAGTGTGCGCGGGACATAAATTCGCTCTGCGTTACGAGCCCCGGTCCCCCCCTCCGGCTCCTCCTCTCGCCGCCGCGATCCTCTCGATTTCGTTTCGAGGGAGGATATAATACTTTCTCTCTCGTTTTCTGGGCGCTCCTGCGGGGATATCGCCAGGCCGGGGATCTTTTTCACCTCGCCACGGAGTATCGAGTGTCGCGGTTTATGATTTAGCCGGGCGCCGATTGATCGCTCTTCGTTTTCGAGCTCTCGGGAGTTCTTGCAGAAGACTTGTAAGATTGTTTATTTATAATTTTTAACATAAAAAATATTCACGGAACACTTAACGTTTATTGTGTACGAACGTGATTTAACGCTTAAATTGTGTCTAAATAAAGTTAATGGAACGTCGTTTTCATTATAATTGAGGGTATATATAAACAAGTAGAGAATATTTAGCTCGGGTATTCTTAATTGCGCGCCTTCGTCTAACGTCCAGACCGTCAAGTAAAACAATCCGCTCCATTATTTCCTCATCGTTTCCTTTATTTGAACGCTCCGAATTATTTGCTCCTGCATCTCTTTACCCGTGCAATCTTAGCAAATTTAATTCTTTCGTTCTGTTTAACTCTCCTCCTCCGGGGTTCTCTTTCCCCTCTCTTTTTCGCGCTCTTCTCATAATACTTTTTCCACTCTATCGCTCATTCTTTCGCCCTCTTCGTTTTTTCCTCAAACTATACGGCGCGCCGCTCCGACTCTCTCTCTCTCTCTCTCGCACACTTTCGCTCTCGCCATTCTTCTCGCTCACTTTCGCTCTCGTCCTCTCTCTCTCATCCCCTGCGCAAACATTCATCCTCAATGTCACTGCCTCGCGGCTCTAAATTATATCCGCGCGCTATATTCCTCGCGGCCGTTTTCATCGGAATTCATTCCCCGTCGCCCTCTGTTTTTCTTAATCTCCGCGACCGGTCGGATGAATAATGTAGAGGATAATTATCCGAACGCCGCGGCTGGTACACATCGTATACCGGCCCCCGACGACTGACTTATGAAAAGCTCATGAAAGCTTAATGCCCCCGCGCGCGGCCGCGTGTAAGAGTGGTAGTGGCGGGCCGCCGCCGCCGCCGCCGCCGCGTATCGGATTCGCCGCGGACAATGAATTTACGATAGGAATAATTAGCGCGGCGCTCGGCTCGCGTGTGCGTGCGCGAGTTAATGACAGCCGGGTGTCGGAGGTAAGTGCGGCATGAATTAGCGGTGCGCGCGGGGAGGGAAAAGAAACTCGGCTATCGGGTTTCGTGCGTGATGGCGCGGGGGTCGCGCCGCCGTTGAAATTTCTTCATATGTATTTATGAGGCGGCCGTTTCGAGTGTAATCTCCGAGGCGGCTCTGATTCCGAGGCGGGTTAATTGATAATGCGTGACCGCGCGGGTTTTGCGCCGATGAGAAAGTTAATGCGATACGCTTCTGGTGATTAGGGTTATTAGCTGGAGTTCGCCTAGTTGACGCTTTCATTGCTTTATTTGCGAGTCTGATTTTGAGATTTACGGGTGATGTTTATGCAGCGATTCAATTTGATGGTAATGCGCAGTCATTACAATTTGGTGGCTTTTAAATTGGAAACAATTTTTTGATTTTATCGCCCGGGAGGGGGGAGAACAATTTGCGATAATTGTGCCGTTCAACGCTGAACAGACATTTTTTTTTTAATTATTGTCGGAAGGGATATTTAATAAGGTCCCACAGACAAAACCAAAAAAATTACCATACTTTTTAATCTTACAAAGTATAGCAATTTTTTGGGTTTTGACAGTCTGTGGTGGCTTTACTATACAGTATGGTAATTTTTACAAAATTATTTTTAATTTTTACTATATTTCTTCTCTCAGCGTCTGCAATCTTGAGCAAGTTCAATTATTTTTAAGAATGGATTTAGATCAACATTATATACACAAGCTAAAGCTTTATAAACATTTGCAATAGCATCTGCTTCTTTATCCCCTATAACGTTACGATCAACAGGAGAGTAAAGTACTCTTGAAATTATTTTAGCATCTACAAAATTAATCATGGTTGTGGTTGTACTGGAAAATAAAAATTATTTAATCAACCGGTTTTTATCATTCTTTAAATAATAATCCATCTATTAGAGTTTACTACTTTGTATATAAGGAAAATTTGATGTTTTTTTTCATACTTTAAATTTTTAAATCATATACATATGTGAATATCATTTTTTAAATAATTTTTAAAGCAATAGATTATTAATAAATGCAGGATTGCAAAACTTTTGTTTATATCTATGTAATTAAACTATTTGGACTCCTAAACTTACTGCATTTCCAGTTTTAACTTTTGCTTTGAATTTTTGAAAAGTTCACTTGTTGCTATATCTGTTAAATTATACTCGGTGATAATAGGGATATTATTGCCATTCAACATTATCCTTATCGGGCCAGTTCCATTCCACTGACTCTTTTCCTAGAAATAACTTAATCACATCTAGTATCCAATAGAATTTGGCAAGTCAAATATATTGCTAAGATACAAACCTCGCCATTACGTTTACACATCATCTTTGCTAAGAATTTCTCGTCTGCTTTGTCTACACCTTTGTTGAGATCGTCGCAATCGGATCCATAAGCTACTACTTTTTCATAAATTTTATCACTTGGGGTCTTGATTGGACCAAGATAATATATTTAACAGTTTCCAAAAACTAAACGCTGTAAATAATTGAAAAATTATTTTCTTGACCGCTATGAAATTAATCATGAAAATATTTATGGAAAATTCTTGACTTACCGATTTGATTTGTTGCAATGTTTCATTACTGTCCACAATAGCCGTAGAGTTGACTTGAAAAAGAGTAGCAAACAGATACTTCAAATTCACTGCGAAGCTTCGTTCATGTCTACCAACTTTCAAAGACTTAAACTGAAATTAAGTAAATGTAATGTTAAAAATGAGATTATTAATCAGTCACAGTTTATAGAAAAACTTTTGATTATTTAGTATATAATGGATGTTCATAAAATGAAAAGTAGAATTTGAAAATTAACATACTTGTCCAGATTCTTGTAAATTTACAACGAAGGGTGCTTTAATTTCTTTCATCGTATAATATTGAATACAACGTTCTAATTTTGTTGTCTTTAATGGGTTTTTCACTATGATATCTAGATTTTTGAAACGAGCGGTATATAATGTTGATGAATAATATTCCTTTAGATATTCTCCACTTATTACGATAGATATTGAAATCTTATTAAATGTGAACAGCATTTCCGATCTTAAATTATAAACAAAGCTGCCTCCACTTTTATCTAAAGATAAACGTTAAAAGCTTTGGTAACATTTCATTTGATATTTTTAATTACTTATTGATATGTTTACCTGCAATTACACCTTCACCGATAATTAAATATAGCTGGATGAAGGTTTTAAGAAGAATTATTAGCTGGTTTTGTTTCAGTAAATTTATTGCCACAGTCATCCTTGATGACTTATTTAAAAAAATTTTAAACTTTTCCAACTCAAATATTTTTACAACTAATTTTTGGTATTCTTGTACTAAATAAAAGTTCTTGGGATGAAGCCTTTATCCTTTGCATGAGATGAAATAATTTGAAAAAATAGACTGAACTCTATTTTATTCGTTTCTACAGTTGAAAACTGACTTTATGTGTATTTATCGCAACTATATGCCGAAAGAACATTTTTAAATAATGTATTTATTGGTAATTAATACGTTGTATTTTGCACTATTATTTAATGATAAGATAAATTTTATGTAATTTATCATTTAAAAAAAAAACGTTTTTACTTCAATAATGTTAAAACATTTACCTTCCAAGGTGTTTCATTATTAGCGTTAACTCGAGGCAATAAATTCTCGGCGGATAATAATATTTTAGCGCTGAACAGACCTTTTTTTTTTTAATTATTGCCGGAAGGGATATTTAATAATTTACATTCATTTTTAATTTCGTTTGCAATGATTTGAGTGTTTGCGCCGTTAGTATTGACTTGGTTAATTAAACTAATGCGTTAAATGAAAAAATGTAAATGTTATCAAATAAGAAAGTATTTTTCTTACAAAATTCTACGTACTTATTATATTATAATAGAACTGCAAACCCTGCAATAAAGATTACATATTAATTACAGTGATGATAATCTTCGTTTATACGATAATACATAAGAATAATTGCAATCTTCTGAGGTACGAAGGGAAATATTTATTATCATTCGTATAATTATTAAGATCAAACGTTTTGAATTTCACAACGCAATATACTAAAAACTATACGTATTTTGCGACGTATATAACGATCAAAATCGTTCAGTTCGACGCTTAAAGCTGATAAAAAGAGTCGCATCGATCCATCAATCATTAAAAAACAATACATCACCGTTTAAAGAGACGCTCCGCTCGCCGTCATGCACCTTTAACTTTACAAGCTCGCAAAACTAAATTCATCACGGAGCACTCAGCGCTGCCCGGCCATTAATAAATTACAAGCTCTGTACACACAATCGATCGGCTCGCATCGCGGCTCGCGGAAGTCCCTAATTCAGGCCCCCATAAATCTGCGCTCTCAATACGCTCGCGCCCGCGACAAACCATACGCCCGCCTCCCCCCCTCCACGTCCTCTCCCCTCCCGCTCGACGCTTCGGTTTACGCTCGCATAAAATATGTAGCGAGCGTATGTAAAGAGTCATCCAGTGTAGTAGTCATCTGTGCAAGCTCGTGGCTCGGTCGAGTGCGTGTTTGCGCCCGGCGAGAGCCGCGCGCAGTTCATGATCGAAATTATTGAGAGGAGTCGAGGATTTTCGCGGGGGGGTTTTTTATGTCTGGCGGATTATTTTTTGCTTCGGCGTTTGGGGGTTTTAATTGTTTGGACTATCTGTGATGCGATTATTTTTGATGATTTTACGTAGTATAATATGATTTAAAAGTGTTTTCATATTTTTTTATTAGTATGTATTGATACAATTTTGTTAATGAACGACCTATTATATGTTCATAAAAGTTTAACTGTAAGCTATTAATAAACTTTGAAACAAAACACGTAACTTTGTTTAATGCTTCACTTTATTTATAAATAGTTTAAAAAGCTTTGGAATTATGTTAGGTATAGTTTGAAAATATTGATTCATCGTAAAAATGAAATTAAATTATAAATTAAATTATAATCTACCCTCATTAAAACTTAATTGAAGTTCACTGTACTCTGAAAACACATTTAATTTAAAACAAATTCCAAAAACGAAGCCCAAGGCTCCGCTAATATTGTACAAACTAAACAGCTCATCATAAAGCAATAAGCAAAAATCGAGACCTGACGCAGTGCGGCCGAAATCCTTTGCCTTCCACCGTAAAACTGCGGGCTAAAGCGCAAGAGCTATGCAGAGAGAGAGGAGAAAAAGCAGCAATAAGAAGAAAAGGAGGCTATTCATAAAAGTGCAGGTAGAGCGATAGAGGAAAGCGGGAAAGCCGCGCAAGGGCCGCGATCGATAAGCCCGCTCTCCTCTGCACTTATCGCGTTAAAGGTACACTAATAACGGCTGCGAGGCGCGGCGTTATCTGATCCGGCGGCCCCTCGGCATCGTAAACCGTTAAAATTTATATTTCGCCCCGCGAGAACTTTGCGCGAAATTCTGCCTCGACGTTTGTTTACGCGTAAATTCTCCTATAGCCTTCCTCGCGCGAGAGAGGCAGTTTCCCTTTCCTTACCTTCTCCAGCAAATATTTACGCGGTCGCGAGCAACGGTCTCTTTGTCGAGCTCGCGTAATGATGTATCCGCTGGATTTTTATTGATGGAACTGGAGCTTTGCCGCGAGCTGAGAGTGGAAATAGGTACAACAAAAACGTGTAATGTAAGTTTGAAACAGAAATTTTTTTTGTGACGCATCGTGTTAAAAAAAAATTGAATTTTTCTACAATATAAAAATTTCAACGTGAATTCGCATTTCTCGGGGTACAAACGATCGATAATTACACGCTCATTCGATTCGAAAAAATCCAAAATTGGCTAATATCTATTAGCCATTGTACTCTCAACCACAATAAAATCCCATTACACACTTTGCAGCCAATCTACAAAATCTACATACCCCGCCAGATAACATCGTAATTAACAAGCCAAGTTCACTTACTCAACCGCCTCTTTCATCACAGATCCTTCCTACGATTAAATCAAAGCGGCGCGCCGCGAAATAACTCTCCCGCCAACTCCTCCTCGCAAAAACCGTAAAATCGCGGCCGCGAAAAAGGACGGACGTTGTGTGGCCTCTGCGATCGTCGGGGAAAAAGATGGATTGCATATATATACACCGGCCGGCGGGGCGAGTCGTCGTCGTGGTCGTCGTCGTCGCGAGCCTCTAAAAAGTAGTCCCGCCGACTCGAATGGAAGGCGCGAATGTACAAATAAGTGGAATCGCGCCCGAGCATCTCAAGTACAACTGGCCCGAAAAAAATCCCGACGCGCGCTGCCGGCTTTTTCGCGCTTTTCGATCGGGAGAGTCGCCGCGCTGTAAAAGGAAATGAATTCGCTTCGCTCTCTGTGTGTATCGAATAGTCGCGGCTAGTTTTTGGTGCTTGAGTATGCGGCGATATATTTTATGCCGAGTACTTAGAAATTGTCGATCGAAATGTATATACATCCTTTTCGCGGATGTATTTCTGGGAAAATTTGCTGGACTCTCTGGGAGTCATGAGAATGGCGAAGAATGGCTTGAGCAGGTGACTCACTTGATGGATTTTAGATTAGTATGTTTAGCCGGAGGTCGAAACTAAAGCCTTCGTTCGTTTTAAATTCAGCAAATAAATACGTTTTTAATAATTCCACGTAAAAGTGCTTGGGGAGGACTGAGAAATATTGTAAAAAAGAGATTCAACTTGGAATGAGAATCGACTCTATCTAAAAAATATGGAAATATTACAACAGATGTCTAGACGTTTTACAGCCTCTCATCGGCGATGCTTACAAATCGTTACATTTCTCATTTCCAAGTTCAGCAAGGTCAATCGCTCCCGCCCAGTTCACCTTACCTTAGCGGCAACCGCACTCGCGCAAAACCGTAAACCAAAAGCGATAATCTCGAAAAGAAAAAACAATGGCAATCGAAATCCGTCCCAGAGGTCCCCCCTCCCCGGCATAAACCCCCCCACGAAAGCCCGGGCGAAAAAGCGGATTATGCGACGGGCTAAAATAGCAAAAGGGCCAGGAGCGAGAACGCGGCGCACTAGAAAATAAAAGCTCGGGGAAAAATAGAGGAAGCGGCCGTAAAGCAAAAAAAAAAGGGAAGCCGCACACAGCCGCAGTAGGCAGACGGCGCAAGATAAAGAAAAGAGCGGGGAGAGAGAGAGACTCTCCAAGAGAGGAGAAAACACGGCGCGCAGAGCAAAAAGCCCATAATTTCCTCTAAACGCCCCGACCTTGGACGAGGCTCGCGCCTCCGTTTATGGCGCTCTCGATTCTCCCTCTCCTCTCTCTCTCGTTCCTTGTTTTATTGCCACCGCGCGCCTGCATAGTGGAAAAGAAAGAGGAGGCTGCCGCTTGCATCGACATATATGAGATAAATCGCTCGGCGCGAGCCGCATTGTCGTTTACGAGTAAGACGAGAGAGAGGGGAAGGGGGATGATGATTTGTGGAGCGTGCATGTATGCTTTTTACGACGGACCGCTACGCGAGAGAGATGCGCCGGGTATTAGGGTATTGAGGATAGCGGAATTTATCGGCGCGGCTATCTCTCCCGGAGTCTTTGTTCGCCGTGACAGTCCTTTTTTTTCCGCGCCGCACTTTCGGGATGCGCAATTGGCGGATATCTGCACGAGCGGTTTCTAGTTTGCTTTAATACAGAGGAGGAAGGTTCGAACCAGTTATGATCGTCGAGTTGCGATGGGGTTTTTAACGGAAGTTGCGAGAATTTGAGAGGAAAGTTTATAAAAGGATAGGGGAATTTATAATGTTTTCTTTTGTACTCCTTTTTGCTTTGTGAATTTTAATAATCGACTTGAACATAAGTTTGTACACCCGCATTTTCAAGTTGATTAAAAATGTAAAAAATTAAGAAAATTAATAAAAATCCCTCTAGATATCTCTTGAATTTCTTTCAATCACGCAAATTGCGCGCCTTTCGCAAGCGTTCCTATAAAAATTAAAACGACACATCTCGCGCGAGTAATTAAGGCTCCAAATTATATCTCCCAGGAATTTCGCAAACTCGGCAACTCGTATACACACAAACAGGAAATTTCGAAGCATCCGCGAATTATTTACACCGCGCATCACTTTTGCTAATTACAATTTCTTTTTTTCTCCCTCCGCGCGGCAGCGGTGGCAGTTCGCCTTAATGACGTACCCGCATGCCTCGAAATTCGCCGGTTAATTACGATCCACCTATAATTATTTACATTACATTAACTCGTTCTGAAGTTATATTACGAATTTATTCCGGTCGCCCGGCGCCCCCCCTCTTTCCCGTAAACCCGCTTATGTATTCGCGCATAATTACAATTTTTCCATTCTCCTCGTTCTCTCTCCCCCGTTTTTTTAATAAGCCCCCGCGCCGTGTTTGAAGTTCGCCCCGTTCGAGAAATTTTCGACGCATATTTATTTAGATTAATTTTAAAAAAGCCGATACCGAGGTGCGCAGGAACTAATAAGATCTAAAGTGTGAAGGGCGGAGAGGCGGTGTTTATTATACACGTAGGCTGCGTTTCAGCGCCCTATCATTAAGCCTTCGAAATAATACAGTTTAAGGTAATCGAGTCGATAAATCCTGGAACGAGGATTTTTTTTTTCTTGAAATTCCGCGAGATCCCTTCCTTCCTCTCTCTCGGCCTGGCTGCGGGGATTAAAGTAGGATACACGTGGTGTATAGCCGTTGCTGCCGCGCGGCTGGCCTTTTATGAACGAGTTATTTCGATGAGTCGTGCCGCTGCCAAGGCGCACCGACTTGCTTCTATTTTCCTTTGCCTTTTTACTGATTAATGAGTTTGCCGGGAAGGATATATATATTTTTGCTTAGTCCCCCTTTCGGAGTTTATTGCCTTGATCGGAGAATAATTGATACGAGTTGTTTAAAGTACGCTCAAGTAGGTGCGCTGAGAGTTTTAAAATACATCACGGCTATAAACATATATAGTCGAGGAGGTTCGTTAAATAAATATTTGAGCTACGCTTTACGACATTTACGCTCGGGTTTTACTGAATTATTAAAGTGTGGCATAAAAATATTATTACAAGATTATAAAACTATATGAATCTTCAAAAGTTAATTGCGCGTAAATCTACTGTGTCAATGAAGAGAACATAAATTTATAGTAATTACAGCCGTTTTATGTGTAATTTTCATACTGGCGTTTGAAAGAATTTTTCATAAAATACATTATGAAGCGTCGGCAGCTACTCTGTCTACTGCAACGATGTAATACGGACACCTGTTGCTTCGATGTAACAATGCAGCGGTACTTAAATTATTTGGTTACATCGATTCACGTCGGAATTACGATAATTAGTTAAAGTATTCAAATTTGATTGGTGTTAAATAAAGACGGTAATTATCACTCATTAACACTTAAACAATTACGGTTTAAGAGAAAAATCATTTTACACGTAACTCAAACTTAAAATTCAAGGAAATATTCTGTTTCCAAGCGGTAAAACCCCAACTGTCGGCGGTGTTTGATGCAAATTCCTGATATACTTGCAGGTGATGGACTCGGCCGAGTGCTAGTCTTAATCGTTTAACTCCCAGGTGACTCTTTTGTCTCGGCGACACTCTGCTCTACACCAAGAATGAATATTAATAATCGATTTACATGACATTCGATCTTCCGGGGCTCTAAAGATCGGCCACCTTGAGCGAAAGCTGAAACTATCGAATTTAAAATAGCAAACTGGCTCAAAAAGTATAAGACTGAGCCTTAGAATAACAATTAGGTTTAAGTACCTCTTACGAAAGACGTAAAGGTATCGAATTTTATAAAATTTCAAGAAATTGTCAAAATACGATCCGCCGAAGTATGCAAATTTATTCTGCGTGAAATTTCGAAAAAGCAGAACGTTATAATAACCTATAAAATTAAATAAAAAAAATGACAATAATCTCCCCGTAATTTCAGTCGCTAATTCACGGCTTAGAAACTGTCGTCATAAATTCAAAAATATCGCAATAATCTCTCCGCTCCTCCAAGATTGCGCGCTCGAAAAAAAAATTAGTATTCCCGGTCGCGCGCGCGTTCCAGTTTTTCGAGCGCGCAGCTCATCCAAGACTCCCTCTCACCCCTCCCCTTTCATCGGCAAAATAATAAATTGCCGCCAGAATTTCCATCGGCCGCCGATTTAAAATCCATTGCGGCGTCGCGTCGCGTTGTGCAGGAGCGAGGAAAAAAGGCAGGCTCCGGCGCAACGAAAAAAAAACGCCCGAGCAAAACGAAATTTAATCGGCGCGCCGCGGTGGCGGTGAAAAACGAAGGAGGGAAACGCCGCGAGCGCGCACACACAAGGTCTCTCGCGCCTCGGAGCGCGATGCGGGTCGCGCGGCGCGTCACTCAATATACCGCGCATTTTCGACGTTGACCAAATTGGCTTTTCCATTTTTCTTCGCCGAGGAGAGGAGAGAGAGAGAGAGAGAGAGCGAGCGAGTGCGTGCGCGCTCGATTTGTCGACCTTGGCGGGAAAAGAGGTGAGCGGCGGACGGAGAGGACGGATAATTGGCCTTCGGTCATCGATTGCTGCTGCCACCTGCTCGTTTCTTTCTCGACACTTGCCTTTATTAATGTACAGCGCTAAAAGTATTAAACGCTTATGGAATTAATAAATTAGAAATTTACGAGCCGAGTTTGTCACGCCGCACTTAATTAAGATTCGTAAAAAATGATTTTTAATTTTTTGTTGAATTAATTTGCCGAGAGGGGCAATTTATTTTATGCAACTTATTAAGAAACTCACTTTCCGAAAATAGATTGGCAACGTTGGGCTGACAATTTTTATGACGCTTATCCCACAGTAATTTTGTTGTCATTGCAAACTTTCGTAATTACTTTAACAAATTTATTTGACTTTATAATAAAAGTACTCGAAAGAATTTCCAAGCTTCGCTCAACTTAAACTCGGGCTTTTATTTGAACAAGAATTTTTTTTTCTCATCTTAAAAGGTATATATTGATTAACGCCCGGCAATAAAGAATTTTACTCCGCCGTGTAAATTTTCCCGAACAAAATGCGCATTCGGCGCCAGCCTTAAAAAAAAAAAATAGAGTCTCCTGTTCTCCTCCAAAAAACGAACGGCACACAGTCCGGCAAATGAAACTTGATCAACTTGTAGGCGACTCGCCGATTTTTCCCGGCAGACGAAGCATCGTCGTTAAGCATTATTTACGATAAGCCCGGCGCGTTTTTGCCTGTAAAACGTCCCCGTCCGCAATAAAATTTCACGATAATGAAATACTTTTGACCGAGGCGGCGGCGTGTGCGTTTCCGTTTCTTCCCGGCGCGGCTCGCCTCGCTCGTCCATATATACGCGCGCGCAGGTTGCCCGGGATCCTCTCTCTCACGCGTGACCGCTTGTACGTCCGCGAGAGATCTTGTTATCCCCGTTTACAAAAAAAGCGAATGCCGCGAGTTGCGCGCGCGGTGACCAGGGGAAAGCTTTCGAGGAAATGAGACGCGCGGAGAGGACGAGATAATACGTGCTAGAATGCCGCGGCAAAAGGGAGAGAGGGAGCGAGGAACTGGAATATAAGCGCAAGAGCCGTTTACCGACGCGCGCGCACCGATCGATTGAATTACCGGGCTTTTTTCGAGCCGCGATTTTTCCCGATGCGTTTTCTCTCTCTTTCTCTCTCTGCCCGCTCGTTCGCAGGCGTGTACATGAGCTTGCGAAAAAGTTGCGCGGCGAACGGCCTTCTACTTTATGATTGGGAGGTAGAGAGAGAGAGAGAAAAAAGTTTCCGCGAGGACGGCTCTCGCGAGCGATGAATTTAAACGGCGGAATTACCGTATGATTTATGGGGGATTTTTTGTTTTCTGCCCGCTAGCCGCCGTATAGACGCGCGGCCCTTTTTTCGAGACGCGCTTCGGCGTCTTTTGCCGAGAGACCTTTTTCTGCCGCCGTCGCCGTGTAACGAGCGAGTATGTAAAGGCTTGGGATATGCGATAATTAATGCGATGATTAATTTTTAAGGGAGCTTTAATAGAGATGGGAGAACGAGGTGGTTAAATTTTCTTTCCCCTTTTATCTCCGCGTATTTGTTGTAAAATATGAAAAAGTAAGTACCGGCACTAGTTTTTGGTCGGAACAGATTTTTAAGTGTAAGGTAAACATATTGCGTTTTACATGAGAAATTATAGCTGCATCCTTTATCATTTAAAACTCATAAGTCTGACAAATGAGCTTCTCACCTTCCGCGAGCCAATTAATTTTTTACCCCGAGCTATTTAAAAAATAGCTCGGCTATTTAATCATTTTCTGAAAAATGTAGGACCTTTTTTGTTACGTAAACTGATCCGGCGAAAGAATGGAGATGATGAATCGTGCGAATAATTTTTCATTAAAAAGTAGTTAACTTTTTGCTCCATTTCCGAGAAACATTTTTTTTCTTTTCCGTATTTGGTAACTAAAATATTTACTCTGCCATTCAACTAAAAACTAAATGATATGTTTTGTTAATGATGTTCTTTGTCAAGGTCTGATTAAATAATAAAAATTGCACCTTAAATGTGATAAATTTCAGTCAATCAACAATTCTTCTGTAAAAGTTAACTAATTTCGTAGAAATATTTTTACACCAATAATTATTAGTCCTTTTACTGGTATATCGTACAACATTCTCATAAATAATTGCTTCAAGTTTCCTCTCCGTCCTGTTCGACATTTTGAGAAACCGATCTCTGCCACCTCAAAACAAACATCGAATCAATACATCGACACCCAGTTCAGCTCCGAAAACCAAGAAACACCGAAAAAGCAGGCCGCGCGCGGCAGCAATCAATATTTCATCAAACGCCGGCAGAGCCAAGAGACCCCCTAACGACACTCCTCTCCTTCCTAGAATCGTTAGCCTTTTTTTTCGGCTCCAGGCGGCACAGCATCTGGCTCCTCTCCCTCGGAGGACACACGTCGTTATACGGCTCGTTTGAGCCCTCCCGACCTTTTTTCGGGCGCGCGCGCGCGAGCGAGCGAGCGAGCGTAGTAGGTGACGAGATCGATGCTTTTGACGCGCGCCACTTTTTGCGAGCGCGAAACTCAAGACTAATCGCTCCCACGGCGAGAGGGCGACCGTGACTCGTCGGCGCGAAGGCTCGAGGTCGCGAGCAGATGCGGCGACTCTCCGAGGAGGTGTCGGTGGAGAGACGGGAACCGGTTGCCAAGCCAAGAAGGGAGAGGAAAGTGTGTAACGGCCGCGGAGAGCGTAAGGCTTCGGAGAGACGGACGGACGGCTCCGCTGGAGATTTCCTCTCTGCTTTCGGCGGATGCGGGGAAAATATTGACTTTTCCGCGGGGGGATATTGATGAGCCGGTGTCTTTTAGCGGCTTCCAAATGAGAGGAAGGAAGGCATTTATTTTCGGTTGTAAATTGGGCGCTGTGATTCGATGAGTAAGGATGATGTACGACGTTGGAAATTATCTGCTTGCGGGATTTTTGTCAATTATTTAATGAACCAAACTTTTTATTTTTAGATTCTTACTAATCTTTTCAACTGAAATTCAATTTTATCATTACCATTTATTTTGAATCCTTTACGCGATCTATTCTACTTGATGCTTTTATAATAGCCGAGCTGGAAAATTCGTATAAAAATTGAGTTTTCGAATCTGCAAAAGACAAAAGATGCGCACTTGAAATAAAGAGCTGAAAATAGAATCTTTTTGAACTGAAAGTATAATCGATAAAAATGCACTTTAGAATGCAACGTATTACGTCTCTTGGTTATAAAAGCAGATCTATTATTCCAGAAAATTCAATTTGATAAAGATAAAAATAAATTTTACAAAAGTATCACTTACAAACAATCACACGAACTAATATATCAATAAATTTGCACAACTAATAAAATTTTCCCTCTTACAGTATTGTTTACCGTCAAAAATTTACGATCCTCCATATTCTCCGAGCAAAAATTCCAAAAATTAAAATCCCCTTTAATCACAGGCAGCGCTTAAATCACTTACAATCCAATGAATCCCCGCAGCAACAAAGCGCCGGAGATCTTGCAAAGCCATCCAGCTGGGCTAAAAAATTTAATATCGCCCGATGCATCATGCACGCAAGAGAGATTACTTGACCAGCCGAGTGTTTTTGGCATTCGCCGATCCCTGATTGATGACGATTGCGCTGAGTGGAGGGGCCGGAGGGGGGGGGCAACGCCTGACCTGACCTTTTCCGGGCCCCGATGGAAAAGCGATGAGCGAGAGCGGCGCACGTGCCGACGAAAATATCGGCGACCCGCCGGCTTCCGGCGTCGTTAGGCTTTCCAGCGATATACACGTGAAGCGCCGCGTGTTTTTTCTCGGGAAATCCTCGGGAAACGCAATCCGAAAATATTTTGAAAGCAAATTGCTCGGGCAAAGGATCTATTAGTGCTCCGGATTGAGAGGGAAATTAGTTGAAACAACGTTCGGGGTGTGACGGTTGAGGCTGGGTGGGTTCTGAAAATTTTAAAATAACGCGCTTCGAAGAAGCGAAAGTAGGCTTTAAGGCTGAAATGAAAATAAAACGCGAAATGCCATTCCACATGCATGGTAAAACACTATCGACGTGCACGTTTTATTGAATACATATTTTCGACACAGTAAAATTCTTAAAATTATTAAAAACCTATTTTACGAGCAATAATTTCAAGGAGAAAGGCACAAATTGCTATTGGATATCCTCCAAATAAGACGTAAAAACAAGATAACAATTTTTCAAGACTAAATATTTCATTATACTTTTCTTCATTAATCTCCGATGATGGTGCATTATAGATTATTTTATTTGTGATTCCTCCTTCTTTTAAATGCAAGAAAATCCAACCAAACGTCTTAGAAAACGGCGAATCTTCTGAGAATACCTGCGATGAACCTTTATCTTCAATATTTCCAGATACGTGAAATTATTGAGTGATCTTCAGGATCGATGGTTGCTTCAAAAACTATACAGGCAACGTTTAAAGAACTTAACAACAATTTTCTGCATTTCGCAAAGCTCGAAATTATCTTGTACCGTTGTAACAGTTGTTCTTTGAAAAAAACTTGTTTATGCGCAAATATTCCATAAACTTGAAAATTCGATTTAATTAAATCATCTAAAGAATCAATAGTTGATCTATCACCAGGTATGGTGTTGATAGCACTGAAGAGGCCGAACATCAATGTATTTATTAAAAATAAAAAAAATATTAATAAAAGAAATATTATTTTTTGAGAAAAATATTTAGGCTTTTGACAACTGGGCTTATTTAAAAATATTTGGATCGATTCTAAGGCTGCTAGAATTACCGAAATGTTAAAAGTGTATTTTAAAATTACGATCGATATAAGGAAACTTAAAAATAAAAAAACTCCAAACCGAGAAAAGACTGTTTCTAATTTCCCTAGTATTTGCTTCAAATGTGTCTCGGAGACTCGCATAGTTACAATTACAAGTTTCTCACTAACAAGTGGATACATTTGATACTTCCAGTAATCGCGCAGAAAAAATGAATTTAATGAGAAATTGACATTATTAGAAAAGACATTTTTCATTAATCCACCTGGTTGACCTTGAGAATCTACAGAACTTTTAATGTGTATTTTCATAATAAAACTTGCATTTATGTATTTTATAACCATACACATAATTTTACGACTTACATATTTGGTATATTTGCATTCAAATCCTTTTTTATCATACCAATCTTTTTTACTTAGAAGAAGACCAATTTTAAATTCATAACCAGCTAAATTTTTAGTCTTATCAAAATACAAGATGTCTCGAAGGGATGAATCTGCATAGATTATAATAAGAATTAAAGTTGTTGAAAGAAATTTAATTTAAAATTTTATTAATTTTATTAACATGATTGTACTCGCCGTAATTTAATCTATGTTCGTTTGTTTCTTGAAAATGATATTGAAATAAATTCCATTGTTCATTTAATGAATCATTATTCTCGACTTTTATCCACATTTTTGGAGCAAGATTATTGAATGGATTAAAAGTAAAAAGAAATAATAAATTATTTTTAGTTTGACATAAATATAACACAGATAAGATATTAAATGACCAAATGATCCTTAAAAATACAGAAGCTACTTGACAGCCTGTTTTTAAATTTTTGTTAATTATTAAAAAAAGTGCTTCGTGATTCCACCAAATAGAATTTCTAAAATCTTCTAATAATCGAGTAAAATAATCATTCAAATCAGAAGTGATAATAACAATATTTTGAGCAGGAACATTTTTTTTAGTAAAATGTATTTCTTTCAGTAAATAAATGTTGCGAAAACGTTGATATTTTTCCAAAACGTTGTTTTTATAATAATCAAATAGATTTACGGATGAAAATGAATTAAATAAAGTTTTTGAAAGTTCAGTATTGTTTTGTATTCTGTCAATGATAACAACAGTTCTTTCTGGGCGAAAGCAACGATCAATAATTATCTCCTTAAATTTTAAAAGAATACGTTTTAAGAAAGAAATTAAAATCAAAATCACAGGAACAGAAATAGATATTACTTACCGCAGCGTTTAATATTTTGTACTCTCTTGAAACAATTAAATTCCTAGTTTTATTGGAAGAGGATGTTACTTTAAAACTATTAATCCAAAGTAAAATGGTAAAAAATTTAATCCACATAATAAAATTTGAATGCCTTTATTTACATATTAATGTTTCAAAAAACAAACGCTAAATCATGAATTAACGAAATATTAAAGAATAAGTTTTATTTTATACTTGCAACCAAACCTTTCTCTTTGTTAACATTCGTTTCACTAACTCCATATCCACACTCATTTCCCGTCAACGGAAATTTTATCGAACTTCTAAGCTATTTTTGTTAACACATTTAACATTAAACATTATCGAACTTAGACTCTTCCGAACAATATTGCTTGCTTAAACTGTTTCTTCACTTTTGTTCAACCTTGTAGTAAGTAGAAAGAAAATAAAAATGTTTTGAAAAAGTTAATATATTTTTAACCAGTTTTCATAATATTCAAATAGATTTACTAGTGTAAATAAAGCAAATAATATTTTTCCAATTATTGCATTCTTTTAAAACGAATCAACGATTTATGTAATTTTATGATTTTATATATAGATTTTATTATAGATTTCACGAATTACAAAAAAGTGACATAATCGAGCAAAATGCTTAAACCAAACGACAACTGCGCAACAAAGCATTCACTCGACTCAACGTGCGCGAAGCCAAGTTTTTACAATCAGAGCTCAGCCTCCTTTCCTCCAGCAAAAACACAGCCTCCCAATCCTCCTCCGCTCCATCGTAATTAGGTTCGATCGTGCGTACCGTTAATGGACGGGCGCGCAGCCCTCACGCACCCGCTAACCGAATTAACCCTCCGACTTTCTCCATCTTTTCTCTTTGGCTCGCGCGCCTGTTTACACGTCCGTCCGTCCCTCTCGCCGGCGGCCGAGTCCCTCGCTATATCCTCTCTAAATGCCGCGAGCTAAACAAACTTGCGCCCGGGGTTTTAACGCTTAACGAGTTGAGCGATTTTCTAATTGGGTTATAAGGGCCCTATTCCTCGTTTTCTCGCGCCGCGCTAGAAAAAATTATGACCGCGCGCGAATAGGAAGGCTCCTCTTCCCTGCCGCCTTCCCCCCCGACGCGACTAAGTTCGTTCGGATAATTTCTTCTTTAACGAAGATTGATAAATTTTTTGCGCACTTTCGAAGCTCTACATACTCCGTAGCAGGATATTTCGCGAACGATTGCGAGATAATAACGAAAGTACGATGCTACGAGATTCCTCGTGCAAGCTGCAGATAATTTCTCCGGCGATAAATCAAATTTCAAAGAATTTATTGCATTTTCCGGGCCGCGGCCGTTTATTATTTTACTGTTCCACTTCTTTCTCGAGCGTCAAGTATTATACGGTGCGGCGTTCGCCGCTGTATACTTTTCTCGCGTGCCCGTTGTTATAGTGTAATCTCTTTTTATGCGCCCCGGCTAGAAGATCTTCCAAAGTTTCCGGCTACTTTTCGCAATTTCGAAGTTCGCGCGCTCAGTCTCGGGGAAAACAATTTTCTTAAATTTTAATTAGAGTCGCCGTTAAGTGGCAGGAAATAAAAGTATCCTCAAAGTATTATAAGTCAAATAAATATCAAGATTACGGCTTGGAGCGAAAACAGCGTATTTGCCTCCTCCTTGTTTTTAACGAACGAACGAAAATAAATTTCAAAATTAGCTTCATATTTTTCGAAAGTCGTTGGACAGCTTTTTTTTGGACTTTATTGAAAAATGCAGATTTCTTATGTTTAATTTGAGAAGTATTAGCTCAATTTATGCGCCAGTGTGCATTTTAAAGTTTTCCATTTCAAAAAACCTTTTGTATTTTTTAAAATACTAGAACCGAGTTAAATTTTGTATGTCCAATTTCCATTTTTATCAGTCACAATATGCAAATAACCACCTGAAACTCGAGTTTTATTAAACTTCACATATTATTGACAATAGCATTACTTGAAACAAACAAAACTTGCTCAAGAGCTTAAAAACCCAAGGCTTGATTATTCAAATATTATTCAACTCTTACGAAGGCACCTATCGGCGCAAAGTGAAAATGAAGGAGCCCATCCGCCTTTATCTCCGCGGTGTATAAAGAGGAAAAGCAGACTAAATTCATTCATAGGCAAAAAAGGTCGGCTCGCGTCTATATTGACCCAGCACCCCGGATCTTATTGAAAATGAGACTGTTATCTTAGGCCGGAGATGGAAAGGAAAAAAAAGGCGGTCCTACAACCGGGAGCCGAGCGTCTGCCCCCCTCTTCGTTCTTAGGTACTTTGTGCTCTCTATCTTCTCTCACTTTCACGGAACAATTGCCGCGGGTGGATCCCTCTTTCGAGTTTCACACATTCAGAATACATTATCGGGTTACAATGGGGGAGCATTGTGGCCGGCCCGATCAGTCATATTATTCCCGCCTTCTCGTCGTCGCGCCTTTATGGTCGCCGGGGCCAGGGAAATTTTTCACTCGACGCGGCCTGGGATCGCGGGCTTCCCCGAGTGCAGGCCGGGAGAGACTGGCGTGAAAAATTTTAATGCCGGTCTCGTGATCGATCTGCAGGCAATCGCGTGCTGGGAGCGGGGCGTCTATCAATTTTTTCGATGAAAAATGATAATAATTGCTCGATTTTTTAATGGCCGAGTGATAAATTGGAAGGAACTTTAAGCGCGTTGCTGATTTATTGTGTCCTTCGAAATTATTGAATTAATTTGTTTGTTAATAAATTTATTTTATCCCATTTTAAGCCTAATTAATAAGAAAATAATCGCAGTATAATTAATTTTAGAAGATTTCTTAGTTCTGCGATTCTGATTAACGTTGCAACCACGCACAGAGAGAAAGGATATGCTAATATGTCATATTCATTAATATTAAATGAATATAACTACATATTAATAATATTCATTAACATTTACATATTACTAATTTTTCTCTTTGTGCGTAAACTTAAAAAGTCGCAAAGCACAAACTTTTAATGCTCCTTTTTCGCTCGAAGAAATCCGTTGATAATCGAGGCTCCCGGTAATTAGAGAGGGAGAAAACGTTTCGAAAGTGAATCACCCCATGGCCCGCGCGCTGTAAATTCCGGAGCTCTGCGAGGGGTAAAGGGTTTTTTGTCGCGGCGCTCGCCTCGATGCAAATTTGTTTACCGACGGTTCATTGTTGCTCGCGCGGGGGAGAGAGAGAGAGAGAGAGGCCGAGAGCTTTTTAGGTACATTATGATGATGATGTTCCCTCGATCGTTATCCCTAATTTCTCTTTTGAATCGCTGAAGGGATGCGCGCGCTCCACAATGGGCTTATGAATTTATGCATGGTAATGACTGACGATTCATCGGCGAACGAGAAAAGAATATTATCGCGCGAGTATAGAATATATACGTACGTATATACTTTTAAATTTCAATGCGCGGGAGAAATGAATTATTTGACAAATTGTGTGGTGCGCCCCGATAAACGTGAATTCTCGGAAATGTATTAAGATGACTGCGTTTTAAGCACAGCTTCGTATATACGTGTGCTTTATCGATGCATAAATATTAATGCGCCGTTTCGCATTGTACTTTTGTAAATAAGGGAGAATTACGCGGTGCATGAATTTTCTTTAGGAAGCGATAAATATGTATGGCAAGCTTCAAGGAAGGGATGTACGGAAATTTTGGGATTATTAATCTGCTTGCTTTGTCTGTCTTCGAGCGTAGAAAAATTCTGAATCATCGATACAGCTCAGAAGAAGATCGCGTTTAAACTTGGAAATCATAAAGTTATATTATTAAAGTAGAAAAGCCAATTTCGAGAGGCTTTAAAGACCGTTAAAAAGCTCCACAAAATTTTAACGACCCAAGAAAACTCAATTCTCCTATTTGCCAAATCCCGAAATCCGGCCATTACCCGGCCACTCAACAGTGGCCTGGACAAAATAATGCAAAACCTCGCTCGAAAAAAACTCGGCCAAGAATCAAATCGGCGCGGAATCGTCCTCCGCTCGCGGAATCCTCGCGCAGCTGCGTTATTGCGCGAATAATTCCGCGGCGTTCGCTCCGCCGCTGCATCCCGCATTTCGAGGGAAAAATACCCGGCGAACTCGCGAGCCGCGCATAAAAGCAAAGCGCGGAGAGCTTTCACCCAGTGACCCGCGAGAGAGAGAGAGGGAGACGAAAGTTTTCACTTCGGCGATCGATTCCTGCTCCGCGGCGGTAATAAAAGCTGCACCTCTCCGTGTGTATCCTCGCTGCGGCGTTTACATTCGCGCACGTTGTTGCGAGGCTAATCTCCCGCGTCGACGCGACGAAATGAGAGCTACGCGGTGTACATCCCGGCGAGCGCCGCTGAAAAATCCTGCGTGGATTATGCAGTTTCCGTGTATTTTCTTTTTTTTCTGTCTGCATATATTGACGCGCGTTGATTGGAAAATTGCTGCTTGTTTATCCAGAGGCGACTGGCTTGCTAAAATAAAATAAAGCCGACGTTTGCGCGTTAATGCGCTCTTCTTAACGTGTGGAAAAGCTCGGGAAAAAATTGCTGCAAGAGGGAAACTTTTGCATATTATAATTCGAAGTAAATAAATACTTTAATTGAAATACATTATGAAATTGCGGGCAAGGGTATTAAAATAATTTCTCGGCAAGTCTCAGTAAAAGCTTTTTTTACTTCAAATATAGACGTGGATTTAAGCCATTATTTTCTCTTTTAAACTTTTTTAAATGCAAGAAAACAACATTTATGTTTTAAGAAGCTTATAAACAAATTCTTTACTGCTAGTATATTCAGTGAAGAAAGCTTGAAATATAATCGAAACGCTTTTTATGATTATTAATTTTTATTTATAAATATTGATACAATTTTTCAGAATAATCGGTGATAAAATTTCGAAAAAGATCAAATTACACGAATCGACACAATTCCGAATCTAAAATTCGACCAAAAAAAGCAATTTAAAAGGGGCTCGATCTCCCGATATTTTTCTCCTTCTCCAAATAAGCCCCTTCTCGCTTATAAAAACTCGGGCCGCGCATCGTCCGCGTATATCGGAATGTCTCACTTTCAGCGGGCGAAGCATATGATTTTCCGCTCCTCTCTATCAGATTCGCCAAGAGTGTGCGCCGGGGCGAAACAGCGAGGCGCACGAGAGAGGTGCTGCGCGCCAGATAAGCCTGCGTATACGCTCGTGGATCGTGGCACGTATTGCACGCCGAGCAATTTGCCGCCAGTTCGATTATTACAGGCCTCGCGCGCTCGATTTATCGCGTCCTCCGATTGACGCTTCGGCGAGA
Source organism: Ormyrus pomaceus (assembly GCA_900474385.1). NCBI lineage: Eukaryota > Metazoa > Arthropoda > Insecta > Hymenoptera > Ormyridae > Ormyrus > Ormyrus pomaceus. The sequence continues at coordinate 37,657 of UCOM01000666.1, read as the reverse complement.
GAGAGAGAGAGAGAGAGAGAGAGAGAGAGAGGGCTTAGACGCGCGCACCTCGTTACATTATCCGGCCGCTTTCTTTCGTTTCGCTTATCCCACCGGCGTGTAATGACGGCTGCTAAGCAGCGTAGGTGGTAGGTTCGCAACATTCAATTAGTGAATTAGCCGCTCGTTGGCTGCGTGCTTTATCGATGCTTGATGGAGGATTTAGAGGATGTATGAGCGCTTGTAATTGCGGGCGAATGGAGGGTACGAGGCTTTTGAAGAGAAAATTGCGCCTTTTTACACGCTCTGGATTATTATTGGAGAGAGTTTTGTACTCTTGCGTTTATTGGCACATTTTGTTGAATTATTCGGATTTATTTAACGTTCTTATTTAAATTTTGGGTCGCCAATTTATTCTGCTATTATGTGTGTACTGTAGCTTTGTAAATTTTTAAATCATATTTGAATTGTTATTATAAAACTACTCTCTCTTATAAACTATTCTTATAAAGATATTCTATTATCTGAACTCTGAACATATCTAACCCCTCGAATTTTTTGCACTGCGTATATTAATCTAAAAAGCATAAAATCATATAACTCCCCACACGGCATACTGTTTTAAGAAGTAAAATAAGTTTCCATGTCATTTATATCACCATGAAATTAAAAAAAACAAACAAACAAACAAACAATACAAACTAAAATCCCGGCTCTCTCTCTCGTTGACAGGGAAGGGACGCCTTTACCCGGGCTACAGCCTCAGCGGTAGCGAGGGCGAGGAGACGAGCAGCAACGCGCCCCCGAGCCACCGCTCAGGCGCATCCTCGACTCGGGGCTACCCGGGCAGCAACCACTACGGCTCGGGCCAGCACAGTACTAAGCGCTCCTACCAGCAGCAGCAGCAGCAGCAGCATCCCCTTTACCACGTGCCGGGCGGCGCTGGACTCAGCGACACGCCGACCTCGGGCAACGCCTCCGACGAGACCCTCACCGACAGCGAGCTCACCAACCTCGCCAGGGACTCGACCCTCCTCGTCCATAACGGTGAGTCTCTCGCCTCATTTATCTAATGACTTTCGATTATTAATTGTGGGCTTGCTGGACAGTTCACCGGGATTCGGTTCATTTTTGTATTGCTTGGATATTTTTTGTATTTATATTCATCCAGTGTATATCTTATGTTTATTTAATACAACACGAGGTTCTGCAATAGTGTTGGTAGATATTTCGTGGAAACATCGACATATAAGCAATAAATAAAATTTACATTTATCGATTATTACTAGCTACAGACAAAGTTTTTGAATTAATAATATTTTTTGTTAGCATTTAAAACAGTACAAAAACTTTATTTTAAATTAATAAGCTACATTGAAGGATTACAGACCTGAGCAAACGATAAATATTGAAATTTCCTGCGTAAACGTTAACATTAGAAGCTTCGTCACTTTAATTCTACGTACAAAACACCTCATAAATATGTACATCGCATTCCAGCCTCACACGTGTCCTCCTCCTCCCGGTCCATCGCTCAAACTTATTTACTTACCCGGCCTACGCGAAAAAAAAACCAGCAAATCCAACGACGTCAAAGATAAATCCCGGGCGAGAGCGGATATATAATCCGGGCCAGAATTCCGGCATCCGCGCTTTCCTAAACAAGGCGAGCCACCCCTCTGTTTGTTCCATCGGCGGCACGCTCCTGATCGATGATCGGCTCGAGAGTGTCGCGGATGACGTTTATATTCACGGCGAGTGCGCATTTGCATGATTGCTGAAATCGCGCGGCCCGTCTAAGTCACTCTGATTCAGCCGAAATTACGGGCCACAATGGCGAGTCATTAGCGGGGGAAATGCACGGTGAAACGTGATTCTTTTTTTTCTCTCTCTCTCTCTGTCTGCCTCCTTTTTCGAGCGGGAGCGACGCATTGTGGAAGAAAGTGGAGAATTAATTTTGATGCGGTTTCCGCATCAATCTCTATATATGTATCGCCGGCGGGAAAGAGCCGGGGTTCGGGTGGTTGGAGGAGATGATTCGTTACGCTGCTCGAGATGTGGCGGATGCGATGATGCAAGATTTACATAGTGCTTTGTAAGCTACATTATGTGGAATGTAGAGTCGTGTATGAGAAGCGCGCGAAGATAATCGTTTCCTAATAAGGAGCTGAATGGTTATAAAAAGGGAAATGAAAGATGATTTTTTGATACAACCATATTTTTATTAATAAATAATGATGTAAGAAAAGAATGCTACATAAAGATATTTCTAGAGGAAATAAACTGGTAGCTCCCTTGAAAAGTAAAGCTCGAGGGAAAATTTTCAAGTACTATCTAAAAGTACAAAATTTTTAACTGAATTATTCCTGTTAAAAGCATATATTTCTAAATGAATTCTCGGCAAAAATGTTAATTTTCCGCTATCGCCTTGAAAAGTATTCCCCGGCCGTAAACCTCAAAACTTCATAAATCATCCCGTAAATTTTAATAAACAAAAATCGCGCAAATCACCGTTCCCCAAAAATGTTAACCACCCCCTTTAAGCGTCGACGCTCTCAAAAACTCCTCGTATAAAAAGCGTCGCTCGCCTTAAACCGTCGCCTCTCCACTCTTAATACAGTCCGCCGTTAAAATTTAACACTGCCGACTGCCTGTTAAACTTACATCAAACTGCCGTTAAGTTTATACGGCGCTCCGTCGCGCACGCCGAGCCATTCGACTTACAAAGCAACTCTGTCTCTCTCTCTCTCTCTCTTTCGCTCTCTTTTTGCCTCGGCCGGCAATAAAATTCATATCCCGGGGTGAAAAAAGGAGAGTGAGAGAGAGAGAGGGGGTCGGGTCGGCAGACAAGAAGAAAATGCACGAGCGCATTAATTACCGCGAGGGAGGAAGTCCGTTTTGTGCCGACGAATCGATCTTGCGAGTCGAGTTTTGCGCTGACTCGGCCGTTTCTGCATATTCTCGGGGGCGAGAAGTCGCGCGCGGCCCGCGATACGTCATCTTCGGTGACAAGTCGGGCTTTTGCAGCCGCGCCGAGAGAGAACGCGCAAGCGACCCTTCTTAGGGCGCTCGACGTATAATATTCCTTGAGGGGTGCAGCGGCGGCGTGTGCTTCGAAGCTTCGAAACTTTTTATTAATTACCGCCTTGAATCGAGGGGCTTTTGCGATTCGACGCCGTTACGGTTTCATTAGCGTCGGGGAATTAGTTGATGGCTGTTTATGTATACGTTTTGAATGTGCAAGAAACAAGCAGCGCTAAATGCATTTTGTCTTGATTTTGTAGAAAAACTATTTTTACAGGCATTAATTAAAACCGCATCATCAGAGTGACTGTGAAAAAAGCATACAGAGTCCGTTGCCCCGGATACTTTTACGTTAATAATTGCAATAAATCAAAGGCTCCTCTAATCGTCGAGTATCATCCCTCGCAATTAATCAACGGCGCTCTTTTATTCATCGGCGAAACTTCCGTAAACACTTTCGCCTCGGCGTCAAATCTTACTTCCCCTCCCCCGATCGCGGCTCCCGGCGTCTACACGACGCGGCTGCAAAACTCGAGGAGCCCCATATCATCCATCACGCGGCGAATTGAGTACCGCGCCGGCACGATTCCGCGCGCGTTACGTTGCGCCGCGGAGTGACCCACTCCGTCTCCCTTCCGTCGTTTCCGTCGCGGCTTTTGATTACAACCGCGCCGAGAGAGAGCCGAGAGAGCGACACGGCTGTATGTTTGCTCTCGTTTATAACGGACGCGCTCGTTCGGCTTTTCGCGTCGATGCCTTGTTCCTCGCGCAGTTTTCTTTTCGCCCGCTCGCTCCTGGCGCTGTTTACTTTTCAGACGAGTGTGCGACGACGCTGTTAAGTAAGCAGGGAAGATCGATTGCCCGATGGAGCGTGGAAGAAGAAAAAAAAAACGAATTAGAGTCGATTGCTCGGCGTATATTAATTCCGGGTCGTTTCTGCTTTGACCGGAAATTGCGATGTACTTCTTAATTTAATATTGGAACTTTGTCCAGCCCGTAAATCATTTTATTCTCAAACGCATCTTTTTAACGGAACGTATATTATCGTTGGAATAAAACAGAAGTAAACACTACGAAGAATTTCGCCGAAACAGCCAGCAGAAACACGAAACAGCCGAAAATTCAGCGAGCAACCTGGTAAATTTTCGCGTTCCGCGGGCCTTAACCCATAGCCCAGTTTAAGCACCGTCGGCGGCGGCGGCGGCATTTCACACTCGGCGCACTCGGGCACATCGCTCGCAGGCGCGCAATTATCCGCGGGAACAGCCGAAATTAGCATGACAGTGCGGCCCGAATGATCGTCGTCATCGCGGCGTTAGACAATTGCCGCTCGGGCCTTCCTCCAATAAAGGCGTCTCTTCAATCATCCACGAGCCTCGCCGTCAGTCCCGTCCGCGATTATGATGGAGAGAGAGAGAGAGAGAGAGAGTCGGGCGTATGTGCCACTGGCACACATTATGGCGCCCGATGGGAAAGAGAGCCGCGCTCCCGAAGCGTGCCGAATTTTTCGGAAAGAGGGCTGTGCGCCGTTGTGCTGGCTTTTATTGCGAGTCGGCTCTCGGAGCGGTATGATTTAGTCATCGTGAGCTGCAGGAAGTTGGGACTTGATGCTTCGGGAGATGTATGGGCTTAATGGCTGGAAGATGCGGTGATGGATTTTATTATTGGCTTTTGTTATGTATTATAGTAATGTTGACTCTTTCATTTCTGGGGTAGTGCTCGACGTAACAGAAAGGAGTAACAGAAACAATAAAGCGGTTTGAAAGTATAGAAAATTCAAGTAAATTTTCTCGGCTTTCAATTAATTAATCCACGAGTAAGGCCTTCGGTTTTCGATTAATCACATTACCGCATCGCTAATCCCAAATCAATTTGCTCATTACATTACCGCCCAAAGAAGATCTCAAACACCTGACACATCCAGCCCGAAATCGATAATCCCACCTTGAATCCCCCCCTATATAATTTTTCCTCATTTCCCCGCGAGAACGCGTGCTAGACCAATTTCCCTTTCCTCAAAGCCGCCCTCCATTTGTATAATAGAATCGAAATCATTAAGCCAAATAAGTCTTCGGGCGACGTGCGCGTCTCTCAGTCAGAGGCAGAAAGCTCCAGTGATTGACTGACGGGGCCAGAGACTCGGGGGGTGGCGCGCTCCGAAGCTCTCGCGGAGTAAATAAGTCGGAGAGGAAAGGGTGCCGATTTTCATCGGGCGCCACCTGCAACGACTACTTCGACGTTTCCAGGAAGGTGCGCGAGCGACGCGCGCCCTCCTTTAATCGTCCTGATATAGAACTCGCGAGAGAGAGAGAGACGCCCACCTGACGTGTCAGGTGCAGTCCGCTCTCTTTTGACCTCGGAATAAAAAAGCGCCGCGGCGGCTAATAGGAAATTCTAGAGAGGGACCGCGCGATTCTAGGCCAGATGCGATGGCTGGAAGGCGGTAATACCCCTTTTGTTGGCCCGTGTAGATTCGGGCTGTATTTATGCTCGAAAGGTGCGCCGCTCCTAGGAATAAAAATAGAGGACGTAATAGGCTTCGGCTATTGTGTTTCTAGGCCTGTTTTATGCTAAGTAGGAATGAAGGCGATAGCCCAGCGCCTCTGAATAGAGCAGCCGGGGATTAGGGGAGAAATGAGAGAGCCGCAGGTGACTGAGTTTTCGGCTGACTGCCGCATTTTAAAGTCTATTTAAAAATTTAGATAGCGTTTTTTTAATATCGTATTGGAATATTTTGCAGTTTTCCTTTCGCATAGTTTTTTGACTAAAAGGTATTTCTAAAACGATATTATAGAGATTTTTTGAGGTTTATTCATGCAAAATCATATCCCAAAGTATAAACTTGAACTCTCTATAATGTTATCACAACTCAGCAGGAACGGTTAAAACACTTTAAACACTTTAGCAAATTGAAAATCAACGAGAATCCAAGCCACTCAAAAACTCCTCGTAACTTGGCTAATTACCTTAAAATCCATTTTTTCCGTACCCGCGTGTACTCGTCACAATTACAAGACAGCTCATCCAGCTCGCAATTAATTACAAATAAGATCTATATCCCAGAGAGCCGCTCGTAAAACTGAAAATCCCGTCGGCGGCATCGGGAAATTTTGCCCGAGACTGCGATTATACAATCCCGCTCATCCTCCTCCTTGAGACAAATAGATAGGAGCGAGAGCCGAGATGAAAATTCGAGGCGAGTCTGGCGTTGTCGAGGAGAAGCCCAGGCGGGCGGCGACGGCGACGGCGACGGCGGCGGCGCTCCCTCGTCGATGGGTTAGCGTATTTAATTAAACTGTTACTTCGCACATTGATTGCCAAACTTTGCCGGGGCAAAGGACGGAAGATTATCGAAGTTGCCTCGGCTCTGATACGTACGTATATATAGGCGGGCTTCATCGGCTCTTCAGCATCTAGCAGCCGACTAACCAACCCAATCTACCTACTGAAGGCTTCCAGGCAATCTCTCAGCCAAGGCGCAAGTAGTTGCGTGTGCCGTTGGCGGGCTACCCACGAGGAGAGAGAGAGAGAGAAAGCCCGCACCGACGGATCCGCGAAGCTAACTGCGCGCGCGGAGCATCTTTATCGGCTGCGAGAAACAGCGCTAAATTGCTCTCCTTAATCCCTCTATCGATGAAAGTCAACCTGCCGAGTCGGGGAAGACGTTCGGGGCTCTGCACGGGAATTTCGCGGGCGCACGGCGAATTAGCTCGTATTATTGCGAGAGAGAGAGAGAGAGAGGGAGGCGGCTTATTGCCCGGGCGCGGAAGAGGAGCGACCTGGAGCGGCTGAGCTTGGAGAACGCAGTCGTGCGTGCAAGAGGCTTTCGATGCTAAGGGATCATTGATTGAGGGGCATCGGTTATACACCGGTTGATGAGTTTTAGTTATCCTTGTTCGTTCTACCGTGAGGTCGCGGCGGGATAGCTGAACAGTTTTTAAAAAGTTGGGAACGTCCAGAAGTATAGTTTAGGTGGTTGTTTATTTTGAGATATGACTGAAAGGATTGATTTAGTTTTCGAAAATAAAGAAATGAAAACCGTAATCTAAGCATCCGTTTGAAAATTTCAGTTTGTTTAACATTTTAAGTATTATTTACGAGTTGAAGAAAAGCTCGAGTAAATCTTCCCAAGTAATATTTCAGAATGTTCACAGCACCGTGAGATGTACATAAAAAAATCTAAAATTAGAATTTAAAAATTTTATACGAAACCAAATACGCCGTCCTATCTGTAAGTTAACCAAAAGTTATATTCAAATAAAAATTCAACCCTATTTACCGATCCTCTCCATCCATTATCAATGCAAAAGTAACATTTTCAAAAATCCAACGTTTCTAGCGTTCCGAGTGAAATGTTAAGCAAACACATCGTCGCGAGAGCCTGCACTTTTAGCGGGAGCTTCAACCTCTGAAAAGGTTACGCGCGCCGAGCGAGCGAGAGAGACGCATCTCGGAAGGGCGGCTTGCACGGCAGAGAGATTAAGAATAAGACGCGAAAAAGGAAAAGAAACGTCGGGAGAGATATCGAGGGGTAAGCCGGTGGGGGGGAGGGAAGACGTCGATTTCGAGGCGGTGAAATTTCCTCGAGCGAATATTCGACGGCGGCTCCCTCCCTTCAGTGACATATTCGCGCCGGCTAAACTGACGTATTTCCGGAAATCCGCGACTATGGCGAATCGACTGCCGTTCGCACGCAAGCACGGAGCCTTGCCAAAAGCATTCGCAGCGACGAGAGCTCGGGAGAGAGGCCCATTCGCTCTCGGCTCCATCCGCCGAGCTTCCCCGCGCTCCGTCGACGCTTGACTCGGCGGGCTGCTGCCTCGCGGCTGGCTGGAGCCCGTTGTCTGTGACGGTTTTTAGGAAGATTCCTCGATTGGACTTGGAAAGGTTTTTGTTAGAAAGTGATTTAATGATCTATTATTCTTTTTTTTTTTTTTTTAAGGTGCCAGAGAAAAGTTACTCGAAATTATGCAAGCTCAATAGTTCAATAATATCTCGTTTTTATTGTTGTGAATAAAAACTAGAAAAGTTTTTAGAAAAGTATATGCTATTGTAAAATGATGGAAATGTTAAAATATTATTATTGCAAGCGAAATGTTAAAAGTTTAATATTTTCATTTGCATGGCCATGGCCAAGTCTCAACTCGGTATTTCAATTAGCCCGACACTTTACATACAAACAGCACTTTGTCCAAAATCAGATAACCCCGTAATCTACGATACACGGAAGGGCCAATCATCGCCGTAAGATGCCGCTCGGAATTTTCAATCCGAGATTATGCAGAACATTCAATAATTTCCATGTAGATCATCGTGTACAATACATCCGGCGTTTTACTCCCGGCCAGCTTGCTCGGCAGCTCTCGCGAGCCCTCCCCGTCCTCCCTCTCGGTCTGGGGGCCGTTTTCTCCCTCGCGCGTCGATGCCGAACGAGAGGGAGTTTCATTTAAGTTAGAAATTGCTTCTTCCGTTGCGATGATGGGCCGCAAATTGGGCGCGAAACAGAACGCGAAGACGCCGAGGAGACGTATAGACGCGCTGTGCGCCGGAGACAAAAGTGAGGAGAGAGAGAGAGGAGCGAAAGGCGGGAGGAGACGGAAAGGCGAGAATGAGTTTGTGAAAAGGGTTTATTGATTTTTATTTACCTGCCGTTTGCTCCGAACTGAGAAAAAGATCTTTTACTTCGGAGCTTTGCTTCTTTTATTACAGTTTAAATACTTAAGTATTCAGTTGAAATCGATAGCTAGTGAATTAAAGATTTGAACATTTACAATGCTGCCGACTGCGGAAAAAGTCTTTCCAATATTTATAACCAATATAATTGTATATTTATTTCTAATATCTTTAAACACTTCCTTGAAATCGAGTTTTAAATTATCAAATTAGATCTATCGGATTACAATAAAGCCTTCTCGTCGCGACTTAAAAATTCATTTCACAAGCTTACATATAGTAATAACCGCCAACCTATTCAAATTTATACCATTGCATTCCCGTGCGAAGCTTCTAAATTATTAAAAACTCCTCAACCTTACATACCCCGACGTTCTAAAAAAGTCAAGCGAAGGTAATACACCGCCGATAACGCAAGCTCGCCGTTAACCGGACGCTCACCCCCACCCGCTTACATTCGCGCTCCTCCCACTCTTCGCTCGCGGTGCTCCCCGACGGCGGGAAAAAAAAGACGTGGCTTCGGCGGAGCAAAGGGAAAAAGTCGCGTAAAAAAGCTCTCGAGCTGCTCTCGCGCCGTGTTGTTAACACACTCGAGCAGGGCCCGGAGGGTGGGTGGGAAAGTATCGGCGATAACGCGGCAAGTACGCGCGCAGATCGCGGCCCTCGCGGGCATTTTACACCTTTGTAAAACTCGCGGAGCATAAAAGCCGCCGAGCTTTGCTTTCTTTCGCCAGGCGGAAATTTTCTGGGATGGAAGTTCCTTTGATCGGGGCGGAATTCCTGCTGGATGCTTGGGTATTAATGCGCTGTTTTTGCTCCGGGAGATTATTGAGTGGGCGTATATTTTGCTTTTTCCGCGAGCTGCGCGGAGTTTTTGTGAAAGCCAAACGATTTAGCCGGTATACTATTTTAAAGCGCGGACGAAGTAAGCGAAAAAGCTGCAGGGGCTGATTGGAAGAAGTGTAAAACGGAGGAAATCGTTTTGATGACGGATGTTGAATTCATTTCCGAAGCAATTTTTATAGCTCCCTTTTAAACTGCAAAACACGCAGGTATTTCAAAAGGCGAAAAGCGCAGATTGCCTTTCCATTGAAGTTTACAAACGTAATAACGATGCAATTACTAAAATAAAAGTCTATCGAACGCGAAAATTTCGCTGCAACCAATTAATTTTCGAAATCAAACGAAGCAACGCGAGAATGCCAAAAATTTCTTTCACCTGCAGCTAAACTCTTAGAAATGCCCGTCTCTCCTCTCGGAAAAACTTGGCCGCAAAGTTGAGCTCGGGGCAGCAAGAGCGAGGTAAAAGAGAGCGGATTCTCCCCCCTCGAAGCTCGAAAGCTCCGCGGGCTCGCAGCTTTCATTGCGCCCGGCGAATCTTCCTACACAGATGATTACTCTCTCGTCCGCGAGATAAAGCTGTCTAAGAAAAAGCGCCGGAGAGCTAAAAAGAGAGCCTTTGCAGAAACGAATGACAAAGCTCAAAAGAGAGAGAGAGAAAGAGAGAAAGCTGGACCCAGCCTGCGGAATGCAGCGGCGACGAGTGACGAGTGGAAATAGTTTGGCTCGCGGGTCCGAAAACTTTCGGCCACTTCTTTGAGGAATAACCCCTAGGATCGTCAATAAATTGCATTCCTCGCTTTTGCGCCATTGTTTGCCAGAGTCCCTCTCCCGTCGGAGGATGGATCTGGACGTTTAACGAAGCCTCGCTCGTTCGGTGGGAGAATTTACCTTTGTGCTCGCGGCGGAGGAACGCGACGCGGGCAATCGAAAGAAGAAGAAGAAGAAGAAGAAGAAGAAGAAGCGGAGAGCGCTGGCCAGTCGGTGGAAGAGCTAAAGCCTTCCGGATGATTTTGCCTCCGCGTCGTCTCGCTCTTCCACTCGTGGTTGCAGTCGAGCATTCCTTTTTCAAAGGTAAAGGACTTGAAGGCAGCGAGGAGAGAGAGAGAGAGAGAGAGAGACGGGGATGCCGCGGCACACTGCTGATCCAGCGCCTTTGTCTCTTCCGCTTGATCCGAGCAAAGTGAAAAGACGCGCTTGACTTTCCTTCGATCCTCGCCGTCTTCCTCTCTTACCCCGTGCATTCTTCCCTTTTGCAACTTTATTTTTTTTTCTCTCTCTCTCTCTCTCTCCCGCTGCACTCGCACTCCATCCACGTTAGACTCTTTGGCTCGCAGTCGCTAAGCTATGTAAAAAAGGGCTCGCTCCGTTGTACTTAGCATTTTTCCACCGTCACTTTTGAGGGCTCCGGAGCAGCTGGACATTTATTTTGTCGCGAAATTTTTAATTTCCAAAATTTTTCGAAGAATCTCCATCGCGTTATTAGTATTAGCCAAAACAAAATCCAATAGAAGACTCGAGCTCGCTACCATCGCCAAATAAAGCAAAAGCAAGGCCGGACAAAGCGTCGACGGGTAATGATTACCAAGACCACCGTCAAAGAGGCCAAATCCAAAACTCATTTCCCTCGTGCCGCAATTGCGCGGCACTCCGTCATCGCGAAGGGGGAGAGCCAGCAGCAGGACTCTTTGTCCGCTCTCTCGTCAGGCCCTCTCTCTCCCACAGCGACGCTTGCGCTTTTCTTTTTTCCGCGACTCTCTCTCTCTCTCTCTCTCGGCAAGCGGCGGCAGTCGGCGCAGCTCCGCGCTTGCACACGTGACACCGGCGATGGATGAGCGCGGCTCGCTCGGCGCATCGCTCTTCCGACTCTTAATCCGATTGCTTATATATCCCGGCGTTTCACGAGAGAGAGAGCCCTCGGCACATTGCTTATCCGCTTGATTTAAGAGCCCGAGTCCATTGGCGGCGGCGGCGGCGGCGGCGCGTCGAAACGTCGCGGGGGGACACATCGCGCACCGAAATGAGAGGATCTATGCCTGCGCTGCCCGCAGGGAAATCAATGAAAATCCGCGCGGATTTATCCCGAGCCGAGAGAGAGAGAGAGAGAGAGAGAAAGGCTTATTACGCCTCGCGGGAATTGCCGGGGAGAGACTCTTTCTTGAGGAATTGGCTATTGTCTTTTGACAATCGGTCGACTCCTAGACGGTGAATTACCGCGAGAGAGGGCCGCGCCGAATATATATATTCGCGCTGCGGGCTTCGTCGAGCGCCGCGAAACGGACGCGGCCGGGGATGGACCGAGAGGAGGCTGCAGGGGGATCGTTTGGATTCTTCCGCGAATTGTCAACGGTGAAGCGTATGAATGAACTTTGCTGATTGCTATTGATTAATGGGATGTAATTGTTGAATACCTAGGAGCCGGTTACGTGATCTAATGCTTGGGAGAAGTATTTTAATTGAGGAAGTAACTGTACTTGGAATCGTCGGCATAAAGTGCTTGGGAGAAAATCTTGGCTACGCAAATCTAGATTAATCTAATTTCTTTTTTTTTAAGTTAAACGAACTGTTAATCGTTGAACCAAATTATTAAATAATTGGATATTAATTGCTAAATAAAACACAGGCTTATAATTTTCATACGAAAATATTTTATGTTTTCCCTTTTGCTGATAATCCTCCAAAGAAACGTATAAAGCAGTCAAATCGCACCGTGAATGATTAATGTATTGCAGTTCGCCTCCAACTCTGCATTTCAAGCTAAAAAAAACAGAGAGATCCAAAGCTCTCGCCTAAAAAAAAAAGTGAATCGCGAATAATTTCCGCCGAAAACTCCCTTCGGCAAATAGTAGAAAAGAAGAAGCTCGCGAATCCGACCCTCCCGCGTACGCATCGCAAAAACGAAGTAAAAAAAAGAGGAGGCGAAGACGCAGCGCGCAGCTCGGCGGAAAGAAGAAGAAAAAAGGCGGGAGAAAGGAAGCGCGTCTGCGTTAGACCTGAAATTCTATTTGACGACAGAGCCACGGGGCTCTCCCTTTTCCCCGACAAAAGCATGGAAATGAGCGGCGGCAGCGCTGCGAGTCTAATTCGTAAACAAGCTCCTGAAGGATCGAAAAAGGCGGGAGGGGGGAAAGAAAGCTAGCCGAAGGCTATGGGAGGAAAACGCGCAGCCGAGCGAAGCTCCTTCGGAATCGCTCGTAATGATCGAGCGAGGAAATAAAAGCGGCGGCTGGCTTGTCTGTGTGTGTGTGTGCTTGTGCAGGGCGACAAAAAGCAGAGGAATACTCGGCTAAATATCGACGATAGGAATTAAAGTGGAAACGATTATCGGGGGGGTTCTTGAGCGCGAGGCCGGTTTTGTTTCCGTCGATTTTCGCTTTTTTAGGGAACTGATTGCGCCGCCGCCGTTTATGACATCGTTTAGCGAATTATCCTTTGAATTCGATCATTTTGAAAAGACATCCTAGGCAGTTCAAGCGAATTGCGTAAGTTTGAGACGTGTAATTTTTATTGCGTTAAGAAGAGAAACGTTCTGAATTACTTTAATAAACGGCACGATTATAAAAATTATTCTGCATTATTAGTTTGTTTATTCAAGGCTATCTAAAGAAGTAAAGCAAAATTTGATTAAAAAGGAGAGCTCAAATGGAAAATTAGAGAATACGTTTGTGTGATTGTTTTCAATCTAAAAGAGGCCGCATATAAAAGATCGATTCATAATGCTCATTGATAATGGACTGCAAAAAGTGAAAGCTCGCATTATGCAACACATTCAAACGTCATATGCTAATGGGCCATTCATTAGGATATCCTTCTATTTACTTCCTTGCTTTGCTTTCTCTTCATGACTTTGAACAATCATTATTATATATTGGAATCGCATTCCCTTAGCTAATGAATGCTAACAAATCCACGAACCAAATTTAGAAATCGAATAAAAAAAACTTTCCGCTTTTAATACGAACCTTTCTGTTCTGAGCAGAAATTTAATAAAGTCTATATTTCAGAAACTGCACTCAATTACACTCAAAAGTTCTCGAATTCACGTAGAATTGGAAAAATCTTGAAATTATGAGAGCGAAAATGCTTCCCTTTCGACAAAAAATGCCTCGCAGCTCTCTATTCTAAAACTCTCGATATTAATTAAAAATAACTTTAAAAGTCCAGAAACGAAATTGACTCGACACCGTCGTTCGTGTAATTCAACCCGGCGTCGCCGCGGCATACACCAGTAAAAAGCGACGCCCCATAAAAATTCAGCATTAAACTTATCGCAGACACCAGGAAAATCAGCGCAGTTTCCCAGCCTCGGCCGCGTGAACGATCTCCGCGAAAACAGAAATTATTAACCGCGATTTACCGAGGCGACGGCGTCTCGCTATCGGAACCAGACCGGATCGAAGAAGTTTGCTCGTCCGGCGTTATTTATAATGCGATTCGGATAGCCCATTTGAAGAGCCATTAGCGTTAAAAGCCGCTAAGAAAAGTTCTTCGGATATGACGGCTCCCCCGCCATTATCGTCGCCAATTTCTGCCCCCTCCCCCGGCGGGGAGGGAAACGAATCGAGTGAAAAGCTGCGATATTCATCGACCGCGGGGACACTTTCGATGTGCTCGAAAGAATATGTTCATTTGCTCAAGTTCAAGTTCAAGGAAGGGAGAGTATTTCTTTTGATAAGAGTAATGTTACGGCGAAGTTGAGTGGTTCCTATTTAGTGCTAATTAGTAATTAGAGTTGAAAAGTTTTTTTTTTATTATGAAAATATTCTGTAATTTTGTTAAAGGGAGAATGGAACATATTCAGTAGATATTGAAATAAAAATGACAAAGTATATCGCAGTAAATTTGCTTAAAATGTCGATAAAACCATTGCTTATTCCCGTCTATAAGTTATATTCCAGAATTTCAATCTTATAAAATAAATGAAACGAAATGAATTGAAATTTTTCAAAAAATATTACTTCCGCATCTCGTCGTCTTTCCCCTTTTACAGCGACAAATCCACCTCCAAAGTTACTTCGTCAAAAGTTTCCTCGAAAATCAATCAGACCAAAAGCTCGTCGGCGTCCTCGATATTCCCGTAATTTCAATGGAATCTATTTGCTCATTTGCCGCGCAGAGCGGCAGCGGCGATCTCAGACTCGCCAGCGATTCCCGGTCCTCCCTCCGTCGTCCATGGACCACGCGACAAGAAAAAAGCGAACGAGTATCAGCACTTTTCAGCCCCTCTCTCCTCGCCCCTCCCCCCGGAGAATCCGAAAATGGAATCGAGTCGCTTGCCGTAAATCCAAAATCGAATCACTCGCCGGGCGAAACGCCGCATTCAGGGCACGTATTCCGAGGCTGAAAGGAGGTCGCGAAGCTCGGGGAAAACTCTCGCTGGCTTGAAATTCGTTTTATGTGCGGCGGCGGCGACGCCGGAATCGAATGAAAAGGCAAAACGTTTAAGGACGAGATTACGTTTGAATTAACTCGTGGGCGAGAGAGAGAGAGAGAGGCCCCGACTGGACCCAAGGAGAAATCCGGGATATCCTCCGAGAGGGAAAATCGTGCCAAGGGTTTTGCCGGGGTTCGCTCGGCCGAACTCGTGATTTTATGGAAGTTTGCGTGCTCGGCGATGGATTGTAAAGAGTTTAGCAAAATTAAGAAGTCCGTTTTGCGAACGGCAGGCGGCCGTGTTTTATTCGGGCTTTTGCTTATAAAAGTTTAAAATTTTTTCAATATCGAAATAAAGTTCGGCAATATTTGTTCATTATTTGGAAATTTAAAACTTGGTTTATTTTAAGCTTCATTTAACTTTTCTGAAATTTAATATTAAACTTTCCGGGCATAAGTTTTTTTATTAAATCGAAATCGAAATTTTCGATACTATGTATATCGAGGCATGCAGAACAATTTTTTTGATAGCAAAAATTTCGAAATTGCTTTTTGGTCGGGGCTGATAAATTGAACTGTAATATTCGGAAACGTTACTGACAAATAAAACATATACGTGGATTCCAAGAATAACACATCCACTCAATAAAATTGCTTTTTGGTTGACAAACATGTTATTCTTTAAAAAAAAAAGAAAAATCCGTGCATAGGAAGAACATTGCAGTAAAAATGATATGTCTTAGTTTCAGATTTTTCTAACAAAATTTGCTTAGAGTCTATTGTAATTTTATCATTTTTGAGAGTCTCTTACCAAATTGTTAACAGGCATTGTAATTTTAGCTACAAATTTTTCTGCGCGCAACAATGCATAAAAAATCCTTTAAAACGACTCTGCCCAAAAGTGTCAGTATAAAAAGGCAAATAAAAATTCCTCGTTTTTTCGCAGAAAGTAATAACCCTGAAACCTGGCACCTTTGAATCAAAAGCGCCTGCAGTTCCCTGCATCAGAAAGAGTGCATCCCCCCTAAAAAAAAGAAGAAAAAAACGCGCAAAATGAAAAGTACGCGCGTTTTATTGTCATCCCCGGAGTAATTTAAAGGACCTCCTCCCCGATCTGCTTGCTCGGAAATCGTCTCTCGACTATATACGCTCCGACCCCGAAATCGCGCGCGCAAAAGGGGTTCCCTTCGGCGGCGGCTCGCATCTGTTTTCGCTCCTCTTCCCGGCGCCGCGGCCTTGATTAAAACTAAAGGGTCTCGCTTGCCACCTTCTTTTATTATTTAGAGGCGCGCGCTTGCACGTACTCGCGTTAATTATTGAAAGTTTTCGGGGGCATAAGCGGCTGCCGAGTACGAGTCCTGCTTGTTCGACTGGAAACTTTGGACAATGTCTGCGACGAAATTATGAAGGCTCTGTTAATGCAACTTGGGAATTGGCGATGTGTATCGGTGACTGTTTATTTATGTAAGACTTAACCTTGACTTTAGCCGCGTGGAACTGGGCAGAATTTTCGAGTAATATTAGTTACAAAATGTATGTTCCAATAATGGTTCGATTTAGATAAGGTGGATTATTTACGGTTATAAATGCAAAAATTATTTAATCAAAAAGTACACCAACAAAATGAAGTCGAAAAATGAGCACCGATGTAAATACTGCTATTTCGCAGGATAAATCCCGATAAGCTAAAGGACCGGCAAAATTTCTCAACACTCCCCTCGGTTTCAAGCAAAAATCAAGCGATTTAGCAAGCGATACGGCATTCCCAGCGGCCTTAACCCGCTCATAAAGTCCCCAAAAATCGTGGACTTTCTTAACCCGGCATGTTCCTCTCGTTGCTCGGCAAAACAAAAGAACTCCCCGCTACGGGCCCTCCTCTCTCTCTCTCTCCCGAATTTCATTCTGCGGCGGCGGCGGCCTCTTAGCGAAGTATATCTTCGGAACAGCGACGGTAATTCGGGGCCCGGGCCACGGGGCCGATAATTCACGTGCTCGGGGCCCAATTATTAGCCGCGGCCGATGTCGCTCGCGAACGCCCACACGCGTTTCGGGGGCCGATCGCTATCTCTCGGCCTGCCCGCGAGGGAAGCCCGTTAATGAATCACCCCGGACTATTCGCACGGAAGAGAGAGAGAGAGAGAGAGAGAGAGAGAGGACCGCGATGCTCCGCGGCGGAATTTCTTCTCTTCTACTGGGCGCGCGCGGAGTTGACTCTTCTTCGACGGGGGTTGGCTGCACGGGATTGTTGCAGGGGAAGGGTTATTAAATTTCGAGCTGGAGATTTATGGGATGGTTTTACTGCGGGGTTAATGATATTTTCGGAGGGAATTTTTTGCGGGTTATTGTTATTAGGAGGGCAGATGAGTTTATCAAAACAAATCGTAAATAAGAGGCTGACTGTTGATGGGGATAATTGGTAGTTTAAATTAATCTGTTTGCCCCCTTTTCTTGTAAATATCCTTTTGACAACTGTTAATTAGAAAAGTAATAAAATTGCTTAAATCCTTAGCGGAGCAATGTATACCTTAGTTTTATCGTTACTAAAAAGTGAAGCTGAAGAAAGCGTAAGGAAACTTTCAACGAAAGAGAGAAAATTCTGATCGAACATTTCCATCGCCGTTGCAAGTTGAAGGGTTCGAATCGAACAAGAGCAGAGGGTAAAAAGGCAGCCTATTCTCGTCCCCAATTACCGAAAAGAACTGCAACGAGCTAATTTCCTCCCAACGACCGAGGCACGAACGCGGCGGGTCTCTCTCACTCGTACGTGTCGTATGCAAAATAAAGGAAGTTGTCGAACACGGGCCCGGGCCCGCGGAAAAATAAAGATCGCCGCTCTCTCTTTCTCTCTGCCAACCTTACGGAACAACAAGTACCTCGCGGAGCTTTTTCCTCGGGCCCGATCACCTGTATAATCCGCTCGGCACCGAGCAGCAATAAATTAGACTCACCTGGGTGGCCTCCCTCCGCTTTCGTTTTCGCGATCGACACTCCCACGCGAGAGAGGGAGAGAGAGAGAAAGAGAGAGAGCGAGAGAGAGGGAGACCTCCCTCGCTCGCTTCTTCCGCTCGATTCGGCTCGGCAAAAATTGATTAATCCTTTCTTTCCTGAGCTTCGTCTCCTTTCCGCTCGCCTTTTTTCGCCGCGGCCGCTTTTTACGCGCCCCGGGGACGGGGAATTTATGCCCGACTCGTAATTGCTTTCGATCTTTTAAATGAATTTCGGCGCACCGCCGCAGCGGAGGGATGCTGCCGCCGCCGACGCTGCTGGCTTTTTTCTCCGGCTCTCTCGCTCTACTGGTCGGTTATTGAATTCTATTATCGCTGTGCGTCTGTCGATGCGGGAGTTATGACGCCGAGGTATTTTCGGCCGATGATATTCCGAGGCCGATTCCGAGGCTTTATGACGTGCCGCCTGGCAATAAATACGTGTAAACGCGCGGTGGGGCTGAATTTAAACGGCGACGATGCCTCGCTAATTTGACTCATTTAAGAAGTCAGTTAATCGTAACGTTCACTAATTGTAATGAATATCTTACGTAAAATTTGCAGCAACAGTTGAGCCTTACAGAAAACTTATCTAAATTTTGATAAATCGCCTAAAAATTACGCGTCCGTTGCAATGAACACTTTGAAAGCTAAACCAAACAATTTTCTGCTTCCCAACATTCCGACGTCCTCGCTACCGATAGATCGCAGCTTTTTCCCGAGCGGTCCGACGCAGCCTCGCAACGCCGCTCAAAAATAATTGAAAGCCAATCGCGGCTCTGCTCTCCCACACTCCCCATCGAGCCACTTCCCAAGGCGGCCGATCTAAAAATCGTTCGAAACGATGCAGCAGGGAGATAAATAGCTCACACTCTCGCTCTCTCCGATCTCCGTCTAACCGAACGCGACAGATTAAAACGGCCGGCAAATAAGCTCGACCGCTCGGCGGGAGCAATCAGCTCAATCCCCGTCAGGTCCTTCGCGAGTGAAGACGTATAAAAAATGCTCGGCGGGGGCGACAGTACGGAGGGGGAGAGGGGAGGGGGGGGAGCTCTCGGGGAGATCTCGGCTAGATAAACGGTAGTTTAAACGCCACACGGCCGCGGCAGGAGGAAGGCCAAAGTGTATCTCCCTCTTTCTCTCTCTCTCTCCCTCTCTCTCCCTTTCTCCCCGGGCCCGTCTGAAAGACGTTAATTGGACTGCCGATGCCCTCGTTACGTGTCCTTAGGTGCAGCGCCGAGTACTCCTCTCTCCATAGATCTCGCGGTGGGCTAATTAAACGTCGGCGTACCTCCCTATTAGCGGCAGCACCGCGGGGTGCAACGCAAACTCTTTTATTTTCTCTCATAACCTCTCCTCTCTCTCTCTCTCTCTCTCGCTCGCAGACGCGGATCCGGAGATGTAACGGCGCTCGGGCCGATGCGCGGGAGGAGAGATGTAGGGAGTTAATAAGAGAGAGGCTGCGATTTATCGGAGCGAGAGGAAGCCCGAAGAGCCGAGGGATTGTGTATCGATAATCCATTTGCGAGGATTGAGGTGAAAGCTAAGAGAGAAAGAGAGAGAGAGAGAGAGAGAGAGAGAGAGAGAGAGAGAGCCGGGAGGGATGGATTGGGCTTTTAGAGCTCTTGATTCGACTTTTTTCGCCGACGTTTACTCGCGATGCCGGGGAAGTCGCTTTTTGGATAAGTGCGCCAAGATTGCTTTATTAGGGCCAGGTTCGTTTCGAGCAATCAGAAAATGTTTCATGAGCTACATTTTTGGAGCCCGGAGGTGCATTGAAAAAGGCAGAGGTTAATATTTCTGTGAATTCAATGTTTTTAGTGATTCTGTATTCGTCAATTAATTTCTTGGTAAACTATAGTAATGTTTAGTGCCAAAAAGAAATATTGGAAAACTTGTTGTGGGCTGTGGGGAATATAATTTAATTGTCTATAAATCATCAAGAGAAAAGAAAGAAGTTTAAAAAGACGAACTTCCATGGTATTTACAGTTTTAATAGACCTTAATTGGAGATAAAAACTATTACGTGTACTTATCGGGGATAAAGATCTCAAACTGTTACCTCGAAAACAACGTTTTGTTTTAAATTAATTAAATTTTTGGATTCCCCATAGAAATTTTTGCGTTCCATTGTTCCTTTCAATTGATTCGACAATAATGACTTTTCAAAGTGGTTGAAGAAAGAATTAAGGGAGAGAATGAGAGCGAGAAAGTCGGTCGCGATTTATCGAACCAAGAAGGTGGAAAGAAGAGATTGTGTATCGATAATCTATTTAGGAGGATTGAATTGAAAAGAGTTGAAGAGATAGAAGGCATTTAAAGATCTGCAGGTGCTTTTAGTCGTCTCAAAAGTAGGGCGCAAACGAAGAAAATTGTTGTAAAATTCATAGAAATTACAAAAATATTACGTGCAAAATAAGCTTCATATTTTTACGCGGATTGAAATTCGAGGGGTAGAAATAGAGCATTCAAAAATATCAGTAAAAAGATTGCCTCATTTTTATTCCGGTGCCATTTAGCTAGATGGACGTGAAATTAAAACGATGTCCTAAACAAGTTGTCTTTATCTACTTGAGCACCCTGGAATTGCCTATTTTTGTCAATTATAGCAGCCGATCGATACGTTAACGGGATATCATTCCATCGTCGAAGTTTGATTGAAAACCTTGTCAACTTGTATTCCGCCGGCAAAAACGCGGCTACCTTAAATTGCAATTGAAAACAACGATATCGAATTTTGATTGAAACTCCCCCCCCCCCCCCCCCCTTCCCGCGGCGAATAAAACCGAAAAAAATTTGTCATAAATGCAAATGAACAAAGCTGCGGGGATTCATTAAAAATCCTCCTCACAAATCGCAGACGTCATAACTCCGAAATGTTTTCGGCTGATTAAGCTCATAACGCATTCAAACAGTCGCGCCCCGGCAAAAAGTGCAAATCAATTTTCCCCCAATTAATAAAACTCGAGCGGCGCGCAGCATTTTTCAGGCGGCAATCTTTTTCGGCGGCCTGAAGCAGCAGCAGCAGCAGCAGCAGCAGCAGGAGCAGCTGCGAACGACAAAAAGGTCTCCGGCAGGGAGTAGCAATTCATTTAGCCATCCCGAAAAAAAGGAAAGGAGAGGCGCTCGCGGAGGCAGCTCTCCGAAGGAAAGCGAAAGGACGCGCGAGATTTATTTCAACGGGGTGCGCGACAGAGGAGGAGGCGGGTCAAAGAGTGGACGGCAATTATAAATCGTAAATTAATAAGCCTCTCGTAATCTGCGCGCGTGCGCGAGCATAAGCAGAGAGTCGGCCGGCGCGCGAGCGCAGCCAGCGTAATTTACGGTCTCCGGACTGCGCGTTCGACTGTCTCGTTAGTATATATGGACTTCCCCTCCCCCCTGCTCCTTCTCGAGTTTATCTTCCGCGCTGATCGAGGATCGGTCATTTTCTCTTTCTTTCTGCTGACTTTTTTCTTCGAGCCTCTTTTCGATTGCGTCCTGGAAGAATGGAGTGTAGGTAGGAGTGTTAGTTGCGAAACTTGATTTTACCGCCCGATGTAGTTCGATCGATGAATGCGCGTTGGGAAATGCTAAATTAACTGGTTTGATGACGATAATTGCAGTGCTCGATCATTTTTATAATGCATGCATTGTGCGTTGTTTAGATTACGAAAGCTCTTGATTGCCAGACCAAACTTACTCGAAATGGTTGAACGCTTTCGTATATACCCAGTCTCCACTTTGATAATTAATTGTTCACTAAAATAAAAGGGATGTGGTCGCAGGTAAAATAGAAATTGCGCAAAAATTAAAGAATAACTAAAAACCTCTTATCAGTGTCTAAATAAAATCCATCGTCGCAAAATTTTACAAACTTCTCCATCCCGTAATCTCTTGCTTAAACAAAAAAGGAAAGCAGCAACAAGGCCGCCTCCCTGGAAGAAAAAAAAAACTTGAAAAGCTGCCCCCCGACGCCGTCAGTAGCGCTCTCTTTCAAAATCCAACAAAGCGGGGCAAACGCGATATCAGTATTACTCAGCGTCTCCTTCTAAAAAGAAAAAAAGGCGCAAGCGTATACCCGCGGCTGAGCCGCGAAATTGAAGATGGCAGCGCCGGTAGGGGGGGAGCTTCTTCTTATCTCGCTTGTTGTGGATGCAAACGAGGCATTGACTATAAAATAATGAGAATTTATGGCTTCCCGGGCGACTTTCTCTCTCGCCTCCTCTCTTGACACCTGCGAGGAAAACTCCGCAGGAAAGCGCGCAATTTGTAGAGCTTTCAGGGAGCTTTGCTCTGTCCCCTTTGCTCTCCGGGGCGCGCGTACCGAGGAACACTGACAATTACCGGTACGTCGTTCGTTTTCACGATGCCTCTCTCCTTTCTCTCTCTCCTTCCCTCTCTCGTCTCGCTCTCTCCTTTTGGCCCCCGACGACACTTTTTTCTCGTCGCGCTCGGGGTTGAGCGACTTTTTGGATTTTTTTTGCGCCTTGGTTCGTTCGTTTTTAACGGCGACAAAGAAAAATCTCCTCTTAAAAGCCTTTATAACGAACCTATTTAACGATAACGGCCCGCCGGAGCACAGTTTAAAATAATAACGTATTGCCAAGCTTGTGCCTTGATTGAAGTTACTTTTGCGCCCCCTTTTATTTGAAGAGGAAGTCGTTTGCTTTCGGATTGAATTATTTGTATTAAGACGACATATAATGTACTTAATAGTATTTGATTTTTTATTTATTTATTAGAGATAAGATTAATCAATTAACCGCTAAATTAACTTAAATTTTATGAAGATTTTTTAAAAAGTTAAAATTTTTATTATATTTCAAGCGATAAATTATAACATTTTTGCAAGATTTAATAATTTATTGAGCAGAAAATAATAATAGCAATAAAGTTATTAGTTATTATTAGTTATTATTTTATTTTTCAAATATATCGATACATAACAATTTATCGCACTCAGTGAATTTTTTAAAATGTGGTTTCGATCAAACGGAAAAAACGCTCACATTTCCAAAAAAAAAAAGCAAAAAGAAGATTAGCTAGCTATTCAACGAGTTATTCTCTACCTCTAGTTTTATTATTTGCTTTTTTGGTATCGACATCCCAATGCTTGTGAATTTCAATTTATTGAAATATATTTGAAATGGTCTTTTTGCTGTTTCGTTATACTTGCTTATTAAATAAGATAATACGCATGAAAAAAAAATATTTATTTTCAGATCGAGTTTTCAAATTATTCCTTATCTCACCTTAATACATTTAAATAAAAATACCGACAGTCAAAATAATTTTCCCCTACCAAAGATATGCCACATATAAACATCGAAAAATCTGAACAAAGATCCGAATCAACGTATAATAAAGCGTGAAATTTACCGTCATAATTAAAAAGCTCGAGCACATTCGTTCCATAAAAACGTTCGCTCAAAATTTTACGCCCTTCAACAGGATTCCCCCGGCAAGCTTTCGCACGACTCCGAAGACAAGCCTCGCGTGCAGCCTCGGCAAGGCCGACGAAAAATCGCGTCCAGACGTCACCCACACGCAGATTCGGGCGCTCTGAGTGACGGGCTCGAAAAATGAATCGGAATATCCAGGCGCAACTGCATTAATCAGCGCTTCGTTTTGTACTTACCTCGTTTAACGACGCGGCTGCAGCCGCCGTCGATGATTGCGACGCCTTTATGAAAACAGCCGCGTTTAATTAAGCGGCGGGCCCCTGCTAATTAGAAATTCTCGAGCCTCCGAGACGACACGCAACGCGCCGCTTTTTAACGCACTTCTCTTTGCCCGCCTGTCGTTCGCGTCAACCGCGGCTGCGATGGTAGTCTTCTTTTTCGGGAGAAGTTTTTGAGAGTTAATGGAGGCTGAATTCATTACGTTAAGTTCCTCCCGTTTCTTCGGAGACGTTATCAGTCTTGGGTAAAGGATATGCATGTATCGAAAAAATTTAAGAATTTGAGTTTTTTCAATGTTGGTAATAACTGTTTTTAAAGACGAAATTTTGTATATAGCAATTTTATTCTGAATCAATCATTCGATTTAATGTATGATTGACAAAAAGAATGAGTATAATTATCCTTAATTTTTGCAAAAACGTGTATGATTTTAATTAAAAGTTGAAGCCTCCGGGTATTTGCCGACAAAACTAAAGCAACGTATTCATAATTTGCCAGCGACATTTACTACATCCCGGTCTCTCTTATTTCAGCTCTTCTCATTCTCTTTTTATCGAATACCCAATGACCGATTCGGCCAATAAAGAACCATTCCAGCGAAAACTCATCAATGGCACTGCGCGCGCATTACTTTCACGTGACGTAGCCTTTGGCTTCATTGATAGATCAATGACCGCTTTTTCGTATTAAAATCAACGCTCGTGCATGACCGTTCGTTTCATCAAAAATAAAAAGTCTCTAACGCTCGAATAAAGCAACGTATCTGTTTGAACTGTACGTCGATGAATAGAACTTAATCAAATCGATGATTAGAACGCTCGAATTTGATTGATTGTACCACGTTTACTGAAATATTTGAATCATTGAAGTACAGTAGTGACTACTGGTCAAGAACAAAATTGTTATTTAGTGTGTAATTTACAAAGGTATTCGAGGAACTAACGATATCTACGTAACTGTTAAAATACATTTTTCAAACTAACCCAAATACTATTTAAAAAATAGAAATTTTTCTCCGAATCAAACATAACATATAAAAAATTTTAAATAATCCTACCATAGAAAAAAAAATCGGCATAAAAAATGGTATTTTAATAAATAATCCTTTTTTTTCATTTTGACTTTTGACCCACAAACAAATTGTTTTCAAATATTTATCGCACATAAAAGAATTTTCGCAGTTGCCATTCTTTACCCGAAACATTTATTTTCTCCGCGGCGTTTTGCAAAAAGCCAAAAGTCCTACATTCGCCAGCAACGACAGTAATTCCGAGCAAAATTTAAATACCCTTACCCAGGCCATTATAATTCCAACTCAATTTACAATTTCAGGAGCAAACGACCTCGACATCGTGCTCGATTTCCTCGCATATCGATGCGCAATTCCAACAAAGCCCCACATGCAGCCGTGTATAAACTCGCGGCCCATTTAAACTCCCCCACCTCTCCGCGGCGAGCCTCGCGACTCTCGAAAGAACAATCGCGCAAGCTTTGCATTTTCTGCCCCTCCGAAAGCAGCGGCAGCAGCGGCAGCGGCGCACAAAGCCCAAAAGGACGACGACGCACCGAAAAACTCGGGAATTTTAAAAAGGGCTCCGGCGGCGCATTGTTGCCGGCCTCGGCAAAAAGGCGTCTTCCAATCTATGGATATAAATAAGGGGAAGGGCAATTACCATACCGCCGCGGCGGCGCACAATTAAATAGCCGCGCATGCACTCGCGCGGAGATAAATTGGGTCGCCGCGACCCCGGAATTTACATTTCCATCTGGCCGGAATAAATGGATCCTCGTTACCTGCGGGGCTACATACACGCGCCGCCGCCGCCGCCTCCTCCTCGCTTTGCTCGCTTTTTTTCCCTGCCTCCTCTCTCTCTCTCTCTCTCTCTCTCGGCTTCCGTGCGGCAGCGCGTGCTGCGGGTTATAATCTACAAAAGCCGGCTCCTGCTACTGTGCATACGCGCTACCGACGTTCAAGGTCGGCCCGCTGGTTATGCGCGAGAGCGTACATGTAATAATGCGTACCTGCGCGATTAATGCTCTCGCTGCCCGCAGCGGCGTGCACTTCTGGGGACGGAGCGAGGAGCTGCCCCCCCTTTTTTTCTCCGCTAACGTTTCATTTGCGAAATTGATTTACCTCCACTTTTTTATTGCTCATCGGCTCCGGGGCGATTATATTATTTCGATGCCAGTGGAATTTTAATTCTCTTGCTTAATAGCGTACACTTAAGTTTTAAATTATACGAGCGACGAATTCATCCGCGCGAATGCCGCACTGCTCGTTTATCCCTCCAGTACTGCATCGATTAATTCCTAATCGCGCAGAAAAAGCGCCCCGCCGAAAGAAGACCCCGTCCGTCGCGGCTCGTTTCCTCGGGCACCTCATCCTCCGATCGATCATTCGGCCTGGCCGGCCAATTCGCAGGCGAAAACGGCGAATTTCCGTCCGCTCGGCGTTACGTAAAGCTCTCTCTCTCTCTCTCTCTTCTCCCTCGCGTCAATCAGAGCCCATTTTAAGGAAGTCCCGCGCGCTCGTCAATTTCGCCGGCGAATTAAGGCACGCGCGAGTTATTCGGTCACGCGAGCATGGGAAATGCCCCAAGTGAAAAAGAGGGTGGGCAGAGGCATGCCGGACCGTTAATTAACTGAGCGACCCCCAATAGAGTCGAGGTATTAGGCTGCGCGTGTACACGGCCCCGCCGGAACCGGATGTTTCTGTCGTCGCTCCCGTGATTTCCTATAGTGTTGCTTTCTTTTCTCAGATCTTTTTTTCTCGGACTTTCGCTTTGATTCGCTGGGCTAGTTTGAAAGTTTAGATTGATTAGGTGTGAATATTTTGAAAGTGTTGGAATTAGATTGACCGCAAGACTGTTGATAAATGTTACCTCTGGTGTTAAGAGTTTTGAAAGGTTCAAAATAAAGAAATTACGTCCAAGAAGTAAGTTATCATTCTTTATTCAAAACAGTTATTAAAATATAAACTTTGACTATCAGGTATCTTAGTCACTAAACCATACCGGAAAAAACAAAAGGTCTTTTAGTTTGAAAACTGTCGAATTAATAAGAAAAACTAATCCTTTTCTTGCAACGATACATAATTCTAATTGGAAAATAATCTCTATACCCCATAATACCAGCAACAAAGATCAATTGATTTTTTTTTCAATCGAAGGCTAAATCATCGCTTACACCACAGCGAGCAAAAAGCCGACAATAACGGCGAGCTTCACACCCGCGTATCTCTCGGCCGGCATCATCTTTGTCTCTGCAGAATTTATTACGCCGCTCGGCGCAAAAGCGAGGAGCGACACTCCGTGACTCAGCCGTCTCCACTCTCCGGCCTCGTCCTTTTGATTCTCGGTCCGGTCGTCGTGCGAAACGTGACGGCGCGCTCCTTTTTTTTTCTTCTTCTCCTCGAGGCTGCTTCTGAAAGAAGAAAAGCGAGAGTGGAATCCTCGCGCGGCGCGCGATGCGGAAAAGCGGAGTCTCGCGCTTGGCTAAGCAAGCTAAATGGGGACGGCCGGGGGTTATCTTTTCGGGAGAATTTTTGGCATTTTTTTCGATATTGCTTTTTTTTCGAGCGCCAGAGGGGGGTGTGTATAGCTTGATGAACGAGCGATGTACTCTGGGAAGGAAAGCGAATAAATAAATTATCTCTTTCTTCGGCAGGCGGCGCGCGGAACGGTCAATGTAGTGTGATGATACGATTAGTTTTTGCTCGGTGATTTTTTTTTCTTCCGGATGGCATTTCCGCCCGGGAGGAGAGTGCGAATGAGAACCCGATGATATTGGATTTTTATGCGCTCGATAAATCTTGTGTTTTGATTTTAATTCGATTTCTTTTAAATGAGATATTGATGCTTCCGAGAGCACTCTAGATAATTTCCTCTGCTCGATAAATGTGCTTCGCGGACTTGATAAAGATTTATTTTAATTTGATAGAGAAATTTATAGCGTTGGCTGCTTAAATTAATCGTGCAATAATTTTATTGAGTTAATATTGAAATTATTATCGTTAATAATGTTAGGTCTTCAAGCTCCAAATTTATTAAAATTTTTTTATTCTTGTTTTATTATAATATCATTGATATTAGGTGTAAAAAATTATTCATCATTAGAAAAAGTATTAACTTTACCATCATCATTTATTAAGATTAATAATCTTCAATGCAAAAGTCTCAGAACGCGTTAAAAGAGTAAATTCCAAGTATAAATTACTAATGAAATCGAGGTCACTGCTCAAATCCAGCAACGATCGGCCACAATTCGCAAATAAGCGAAGCCACTGCCGGTAAGGGAAGCTACGGGTAGTCGCCGGCTCTAGTCAAGATACACCCAGAGAGGGTGCAGTGCCGAAACCGCACGACCGACAGCACCTGGCCCCGACACGCTTCTGTCGCGGACGCACTGCGTGACGCACCGCTCGACACGCGTGTGTCCATCGTCGACCGCGCCGAACCGCCCGGTGCCGAAAGCCGCCGCTGACTTTTTCGTCATGGCCCGGCTGGCCCGGCACTACTGTTTGCCCTTTTAACGCCGTGGTTGATAACGAGATGGAGGGATTAAGGGCGCGAGGAGATTAGGAGCAGCTGACACTTTTCGAGGGGATTGCCGGCTTTTCGAATTCGAGATGGCCGTTGGAGAGATTTCGAGGCAGGCTGATGTGGAAATGGGTGTTGGATTGAGATTATCGTTCGGAGAAAGCAATTATTATTAGGTGGCGTTTTATCTACCTCATTAGAATGTTATTTGGCGTTGACAGGACTCGAAATTGACCGAAATTCTCATTTTGATCCCAATTCTCCACCTGCAACCGTTGACCTGTCGAAAATGAAAATTTTAAAAGAACATATTTTCAAATTCTCTGAAACATCTTTTGAATAATTATTACGTTATAGAAATTAATCACTACACCTTTTATTTTATTTGTACAAATTTCAAATATTTTCAAGCATAAAACCAAGATAAATAAATAGAGTACTAAATGAACTCGTAAAGCTGGCGAAGGCTAAATTTACATCCCAACCCCATATTCTCCCACTCTCCCACATTGTCGAGCTCGCTTTACTGGAAAAATTCCCCTCCCCCGGAAAAGGGCCCACATTTCCCGCAGCCTAATTGCCCGCCTCCTAAGAAAACACAGTGAAAAGCCCTGGCAGTACCATATTTCGCGACTCCAATAGCCGTTAGCGTCTAGACGCGCGGTCCGGCGCGTACACAGGCGTTGGGCCGCCTGCCAGGCAGTGCCGCGCGCGAACTTTGCATTTCTCCAGCCAAACGCGCGCCCCGCGCGATATCTGCGCGCCCGATTCGTTTGGCAAAGTTTCGCCGCGCGCCGAAATAAAATCGAGACTCCTCGGCCATTCGGATGCAAGCCCACCGCGCGCTCGCACCGAAAAATTCGACGCGGAAGGACTCCCTGGACCAGAGCCGCGGCCGTTACGTCGACGGGCTTAACCGTTTTATGGAGCTCGGCGCTTCGCTTTCATGGAGCTGCGGTCTAAGTCGAAACGAATGTTAGTGTGGTTCTGGTGAATAATTTCAGGGAAGGGTGAACTAGTTTTAAAAAAATTGTACGCACAATTGCGAAAATATAGGGTTGACGACTTAATTCGCGCGCGCATTCGTCGAACCTCGAACGAGAGCGTAAATTTGCAATGCAAACGCGCATGAATTAAACATTGTCGCTGAGCAGCACTTTCTTCGAGCCAGCCGTAAATTCGATTAATTAGACTGCAAACGTCGCTAATTAGCCGAAAAGTAAAGACCAGCGAAGCCCGACGGAACACCGAAAAGCTGCGGCGATGACTCAACTCGCAGTCGCGGAAATCAGAATTGCAACAACGGCGGATAAGCGAGATCCGCTCGGTTGATAACCGGCAAAAAGTGTCCCATATATCTCGAGCGGCGCGTGAGCGGGTATTACTCACGGGGAGGGTTTTGAGCGTAACTGTAATTACGGGCGCGGTTGCGGCGCGAGAAAGAAAGGTCTTAGAAAGTCACGTAGTTGCATTTGCTTCGTATAAATTTATGCGATGGTGGGTGGCTGCTCGATCGATCAATGAAATATTAGCAAGTGACTGATGATACCCGCAAATCTGGGTGGAAGGCAATTGAAGGAAAATTAAAGTTGTGTTTGGTTTAATAAATGTATTATTAAGATTTGTATGAAAGATTTTAAGATACCACTAATGCAATTCTGATGGTTTTTATGTGCTCAATTACGTGTTCTTGATAATGATTCTTTAAATAAAATAGGGAGAAGCACGTACATTTTTTTAAGGAAAAAAAAAAGAAAAATAAAGCAAAATAATGAATTTTCAATAAAGTTTTTCCAATAAGCTTTCAAAGATTTTAACCTCTATTAAATTTTGTTGTGGCTTTATTAAAAATTCTAAGAAGAGCAATATTTTTAATAAAACCTTCCTCGAGAGGATTTTTTCTAATTTTAACGAACAGCTTCCAACATTTTTCCGCGCATAATCAATATCAATTTCATTATAAAACTACAACGTTCTCAATCTCCTCTTCCTTCCCACCTGACTATCCAGCCCTCCGAGCCCAATTTTAAAATCAGCCCGCTAACCTCCAAAAATGAGAAAAATTTTCCGTCCCTCGACCCCTTCATTTTTTCAGCCGACGCGAATTCACGGCAGAATATTGCGGCTCGCTGAAACTCGCGCTCGGGGCCAACACGCGCCGGGCCGATTTGTCATATTGCGGCGCCGCGGAATCCCCGCAATAAAATGTCAATGCTCCGTCTGGTGCCTCCTTTGCCGGGTGACGAGCGCCCGAAGGGGAGGCCGGCATAACAATTATTATTTCGCGCGGTTATAACGAACGAATTGTGTCAGGCGCAGCGCGCCACGTGTAATTAGCGTCAAATTGAAAATTTCCCCAAATGCACCGGTGTGGACTCTGGGCGCATCGGCGCGCTTTGTCCCGCGGCGCGGCGGGGCCGTTTTTGCGCTGTGCGTCGGCGCGAAAAATTAATTGACCCTTCGGGGGGAGAGACGGGGAGGGTAGCTGCTGATGCGGGCTTTTCTTTGTTGCAAGGAGTTTTAATCGCGCCGTGAATTTCGAGTTGCGGAGATCGTTATTATAAGCATCAGTTTCGGTTAACGAGAGTCTTTGTGGTACAAATTCGTTCGCTTTCGCAATCTTTGCTCGGTTCTATTTTTACGATGGAGAGTATTCTAGGATTTTTAATTAAAAACTGTATTTGTTTTTCGATGGTTTTTATTGAAGGACTTTAGTTATTTCTTTGTTTGTCTGAAAAATTGGACATCTTTATTGTTTTAGTTTAAATTGTTGTGTTTTCTTTAGAAAACAAACTTTTTATTTTGAACGAAGCCGTGTGATTTTTTATCATTTGTTAGAGTAAAATATTTTTCTACGAAATATATAAAAAGCGTCATTCCGAAAAGTTCTTTAAACATTAGATTCACGTCGTTCACAAAAATTTTATTTAGTTGCTTCACATTGCACTGAAATATCAGTTTAAGTTGTTAATTTTCTCTGATCTCGCTGCCATCTTACTTTTTCTAAACTTTATTTCTGCGCCAAGACGTGCCATTATTTACCCAACCAATCCATCATTTACAAATATCTAAACAGAATCCCTTTCCGAAAAAAAAAGAAAATCAATCCCGCAGCTCCGCAAAAAAAAAGGAAGTCCAACTCTCCAGCTCACCTCCGAAGAATCCACGCAGCGACAGGCACTAAAGCCTCCTCAAGATCTCGAGCATCCCGGAGCCCCTAAGCGTGCAAAACACGCGCCTTAATAACCTGAAAAGTCGAATCCATTACGTCCCCCCGGACTCGAGAGCATAAATATAAAGCGGTGCGGCTATCGGGGGGCCTTTGAGCGCGATGCGCGCGGCGCTCCGGTCCCGGGGGCCCCATGCTGGGGCCCCCCCGCCGTCCAAGCGTGATACATGAATGACAACGGGCGGCCCCCGCGCGTTTTACCACTGTTCCCGATCGTATTCCTCCTTTTTGCGCGGGATCCGCTATCGGGCACCGCGCATCGCCTTCTCGAGAGTTTTGACGGCTCTCCGACTGACTGGGGGCGATATATCCTTTTTTTCGCGCGATGAGCTCGCCGTTCTGGAAAAGGGTGCTCGGCCGGGGTGTGCCCTGGTGCTTTCTTGGAATAGCTTAGGATGGATCGCGGCTCGACGGGCAGGCTTCGATTAATTGAAAAGTTTCTAGCTGCGCTCGCTGTACGTTATGGTTTGGTAGTCGTTTTGTAACTGGGTGATAAGGAACGGTCGGGGGGCTCGGGTGAGAAGACAGGGCTTAATTGGCTGCGAGTGGTTTCATGGCTGGTTGTTAAATCGAAATTTATTAGTTTATGAAGGATAATTTTCTCACTTGCTTATTGCACCTTAAGCGCGAGTGGGCTTTAGAAATTGTTTATTTATCATCAGAAATAGTGATTAGTAATAAACGATAACTGATTTGATTGCAGATGTTCAAATATAATATGTAAAATAAACCTTTTATGCATTTTTACAACATAATACTAAGATACGAAATAACAAAAATAATCATAAACTCTTCACTTTTATGTTTCAGGTATGTACAACAATCGAACTTTGCCTCGCAATCCCGAACATTTCCATCCCCCGGCAGGTAAGACAAAATTCCCTACGCAAGACACACCGCCGAACGCTCCGGCGAATAATTCACGCGCCCGCAAACACACACGTCCAGTCGAAAAAGCTGCAGGTCCATTAAAGCGAAAATCCAAAATTTATAACGCCTCATTAACCCCCGCGCTGCAGCTCGGCTTTTCCGCGCCGTCGAGTTCAGCCCGACTCTCTCTCCGTGTGGCAACAACGGCGTAAATCAAGCGTTCGCCGCTATCCATCTCGCGCTCTCGCGCCTCCGACAATGAAGCCCCTCCGTAAATCAGCGGGGGCCGGCGGCGCGCCGCGAAAAATCCCCCGAAAATTGGCCGCGCCTCCCGGTCGTCGTTAGAGAGGACATTAGGCCGGACGAGAGGGCCGCGCGTCGTCCCGTCTCGTCTCCCGCTAGCGAGATAAGTCGGCGCCGTTATCCGATTGCGAGCTGTGCGTGTAATCGCGTTTGCAGCCGCGCGGCCGGCTGCGGGGTGATGATGCATTGTCGACGGCTAAGTTCGAGCGGGAGCTGCTGCTGCTGCTGCTGCTGCTGCTGGGCGCATCGGCGCGTATAGGGCTTGAATGCGTTTGTGATTGCGCGCCGCGCGGCGGGTTCTTCTTTGCGCGGTTAAGCGCGAGGATAAATCAGCGGGGGATTCGTAGGTGATGCGATTGGCTCTGCGGAAAGTGGATGGCGAGTGCCTCGAGCCGCGAAACGACTGTGGAAATTGAATTTTGGTTTGATTTTATTTGAAATTCGTTTGGTTTTCTAATTATAACCTTTAGAAAATGTTCTCTGTATTAAAAATTTCATAAAATTTCAAAAACAATACGTCGCTTGTCCACGAGATATTTCAATTGATATATGTTGAAAACAGAGAATTTGTGAAAAACACTGCAAACTCGCATATTCATTTCTCAAGAAAACAATGAAAATAAAAGTCAAAACGTACACGTTAAACCCGGGGCTTCTTATTTCCTGCATCGGTGAATAACATTTTCTTACAATATTACATTTCATGCTCGGCTCGAGTAACTGCTCCATTGCATTACCCTTACAGTCGGCGGTCGTTGTTCGCGGACGACAAGCCCTTGGCCGTAAGCTTTTCAGGAAACGGTCCCTAAAATACGCGCGTATTTGTCCGCTTGCGTGTATTATTGCGCTCGACTCGGAGTCATAAACACATTGTATGCGCGCGATGCTGCAGACTCCCTTTCGGGAAGCGGGGCTTTTTCGAAATCGTGGTACGTCGGACAAAAACTGACCCAATATATACTGCCCGGTGCTTACTTTTCTTATTCTTCTCTTGAGTATTATATAGGTATATTCTGCCCTTTTCTTCGCGAGGGGTACAAGCTTTCTATTCTTCGGAGACTTGTAACGGAACGCGATGGTGAACGATTTTTTCCCATCATTAGAGGAAATACATTCTTTTCATAACTTTGAATGCGTGCATTGTTAATGTATACATTCACCATTATGATGTAAATGTAACATTCTAGAAGAAAATTCAGAACCTTTTCTGTCTAAAATGAAATTGACTAAACGTAAAATCTTAAAAATATGTAAGGATTGAATTTCAAAAAACAATAAATAAAAACCCAAAGTTAAACGAACCTCAATGACAATGAAGAGTCGAAAAACACGAGCTCAATAGAAAAAAAAGGGCTCTCGCATTCCAAACAAAAGGGCTTCCCCTCGAAATTTTTCAATTTCAATTAACGCGACAGCTCGCCGCGTCGAAAGAATCCCCGCGGAGAGCGACTCGGGGAAAGAAGACTCGGCACGAGAGAGCGCGTCGTCGTTCGCTTTGGCAGCGCTATTTACTTTGAAAACTGAAGCCCCGCGAGTGCAAGAAACACATCCGGCCCTTTGGTCCGTTTTCGAGTGTCCAAAGGCGCGCGCCTCCGTCGGTATTCCAAGCCCGTGGCGCGGCCTCGGCTTCTCGCCTTCGTCTCTCGCGAGAGACGACAAAGGCGGCTGGGCCACCAACTCCTAGACCGAGAGCTTTCGACTCCAGCACAGAAAGAGAGACGAAGCCCGGGGAGTGAGAGAGGGAGAGAGAGGGAGGGACTACAGTGTCATACCGCAAACACGAAAGCGCCCTGCGGTTTACCGAGCGCAGCACTGGGCTCGTTTACCCGTTGCACTATACCTCCGCAAGGAGTGTACACGTAAATTGGCCTGCGCGGAGTGGATTTTCTTGGGGGGGGCCGAGCGAAAATTCGCGAGCGAGCGAGATGCTTTTTTGGGGGAAAATTACCGCTCGCCGCTTAGGCCACGGATAAACTGAATGAAAACGCGCTCTTTTACCGTAGAATTTCATTTAAAGCGGAAAATATCTGGATTTTTCTGGTAGTTTTTATATGAAGGAGAGGTTTTCGAGATAGAGAATTCGAGAAATTTATTGAAAAATGTACGAATAAAAATTCGTTTTATACAATAAAACGATTTTGAAACCGATACTTTGAGGGTACAAGAAAATAGTGAAAATTGGCCTATTATATCAATTAACTGTCCGTGTCAGATAGAATTTTATGACCTTATTAAAATTCTAAAAATTTTCGAGCTAGACCTGCCTGCCATTAAAAGAATTATTTTTATACATTCCTTACTAAAATAAAGATGAAAAAGAACGTCTTAAAAACAGTATGAAGTAATTTACCTCTAAACAACCAGTCAATGATTGCAATTTCAAACTATACTAATTTCGCACGAGAAACCATTGTTCCATCAACGTGTCTAATTCCTACCCCATACCAGCATCAAACTTCATTAACCTCCCGCACCTGCCGAACCGCCAAGAAAAGAATCGATCTAACGCAAAACTAACAATCAGCGCGACATCATAACATCCCAGGCCGCGGCTCTCCTCGCGCGCACACCCACAACGTAAGCCCGCGTAATACGAGTCGAGAGAGAGGCGAGAGGGAGGCTTGGGGGAGGCCCTCGAATTGAATCACGGCACCGCAGCAGGCTGGCGCTCGTCGCTGCCAAAGCATTTCCAGGCAAACTTCCATTACGCGTCCGTATACCTGAAGGGATACCGCGCGCCGCGCCGCAGCGAGATGTGGCCCCGTGCATTAGCATCTAATTAAGGCAATTTAATGTGTGCCGACGCCCGCCGAACGCTGCCGGCGGATATCCATTTGTCGCCGGTAATTCGCTTTATAATTGTTGCGCTGATGGCTGATTGCGATGGGCCGGCGAGCCTTCGGAGGAGCCGTTGAATTTCGAATCTGTGGCGACTGACAAACAGCAAAGTTAAATTTGGGTCGCAAGATCGTAGATTGAAAGAAATCATTTACAAGTCTCTGCCTCCGAAAATTAAAATCGCTCTTCGCGCAATTAGCATATCGCAGCAAAAGAAACCGCTGGATCATAAACCGATGCGCAACGGTCGACCAGCCAGCCATCATCCATCCGACTCTCGGAAAAGCCCGGCGCACAGTGACCTCGTCACCGCTCTCTCTCTTTCCCCAGCATCGCGGGGGGATCGTTACACGTCCGCCTGAATTTTTCAAGCCGCAGCTTGGCCGCGCCACACAGCCTGAATAGAGCAGCGCGGCAACAGCGGCGGCGGCAGGGAGTTTAACTTTTAGTGAGCGCCCGGGACGTAAGCTGCAGAATGCCGCGCCGCTCTCTGAAAAGAAAAACATCTCGCGCATGCATAGTGCAGCGAGCCGAGCCGAGTTGTTAGTTCAGTTTTCGAGGAGGAGCGAGAGAGAGAGAGAGTTTCCTCGACTTTTTTGCGTCTTCCGAGAGCCTCGCCGCTTCACGTTTTTTTCAGCTCCTCCGCCTTTTTTTTCGGCCGAGCGCGCGCACATAACGCGCTCTTAACGAAGATGCTAATGACGAGTCGCCGGATCATCAGGGCAATAAAGAGCGATACGTCGCGAGCGGAGCTGTGTAAATAGAGGGGGGAGGGTAAGAAGCGATTTGAGCTTTTTTTCGGAGGGCTTTCGGGAAGCTTTTTCGACGGGGAGTCGAGAAATTGAGAGTGTTTGGAAAAGGCTGGGGTACTTGGAGGAAATTGCTGTGTTATTACGGCTTCTTGCGGGTCAAGTTTAAATACATTCTTTAGTTTATATGCAAAAACCGGAGACGAGAGAGCGTTTTACATATTTGGATAAATATTTACATGCTTATCCTAAGATGTTTTATTAATGGTATAACTAAAAAGGAAACTTCACTTCCTTATCGCTTGTTTACTTTGTTTTATGATTTCGTAAAAACTGGAAAAAAATATTAAAACTGGTATTTTCTTTTTATATAAATTATTAAGCAATTTAAATAATTTTTCCAATTTTTCAGCAAACTATAAAAAGGGATTACGTAAAAAAATTTTCTTAAAATTACTGTCTGTACATAGTTTCAACCATAAAACTTACAAAATAAATGCAGAGAATGTCGTACAATCTTTTGTCAGCCGAGCAATTTTTATGTTATAACCTTTCATAAAACAATTTCCTATTTCCACACGAAATTCGCCTGCAATTTACATACTTTCCGTTTCCAAACAGAGACCAAGCACTTTACTCCTTCGCTCGTGAACTGGATTATAATCCAGCGCAGCTCCGCGAGAGAACCGAGTAAGAAAAAAATCATTAAAAAAGAGAAAGCTTCGGGTAGAGAATCGTAAAAGTAGCCAAAGGAAAACTGCAGGAATCGCCGCGCGCCGGCATAACGAGGGAAAGTGCGCGAAACGGCGGCGCGAGTCTTAAAAGCACGAGGGGCGAGGCTACATAACTCCTCGCGCGAAGTAAAGTGTCGTCGCACCTGGCGCGAGCGAACCCCCCTCCGCCTTGGGCGAATTTGTTCCGAAATTTCCACGGCGAGGCGGCAAGCAGTCCAAGTCTGAGCTGTGAATTATCGCGCCGAGCGAGCTTTGATTAAGTAAGAGGAGCTGCGAGATATGCTGGCATTCTTAGTTTGCCGTATTGAACTTTGGAGAAAAGGCTGGGGATTGTTTTCGGGAGGTGGGAGTGTTCGTTCTCTATTTTTTTTTTAACTTCCTAAACCCAAGTGAAAAAATTTTCTTTGCCAAAATTTCCAAAACACTGCCAAACACTTAAAATCATCAAATTAAAAAAAATTTCGGTCTTAAACATTTCTAACGTTAATGATCTTTCAATTTGAGACAATTTTTTTGACTCAAAAACCTTGAAAACATCGAAAATCAACCAAATTCAACTTTAAAATTTTTTACCCGTTACAATGCTTTCTCTTTGAGAAAGCAAAAAACATCTCCTAATTTTCAGTACGCAGACTCGGCATTTTTACTTTTCCCAAACATCGGAAGACCCAATTTACCCCGCTCTATTTTGCCAAACCAGCCGAAACACTATTATATACCTTCGCCTATTCCTCACCCTCAAAATCGCAGCCGCGGCCATATTTTATTTTTCAAATTATCCGCATCCCCGCGGCCCGTTTACGCCCGCTCGTTACGTCCGGAGGGGGGGGAGGGGGGGGGGGGGAGGCGATAGCGCACCG
>UCOM01000665.1:0-66619 GCA_900474385.1 Ormyrus pomaceus | reverse complement strand
TTAAAATTATTTATATCTTGCCGCAAATATTGAATAAGTTAAAAGTATTGTTAGATTAAAAAAAAAAAAAAAAAAAAAAAAAAATAAAATGAGTAAAAATTGGGCTCATAATTTTGTTTTAATTTTATTTTAAACATTTAATAAATAAAAAATAAACTCACTCAGTAGATTCAATGACGATCGACACGATTTATTTCTAAACAATGCATTGCTTTTAATAAAAATAAGTAAACACTGTTTTCACGCCGAAAAATTATGTTATATTCTCGTTTAAAGATTCTCCTTACTCTGCAGTTCAAATCTCCAGAGTGCACTGTCCAAGTCCCAACATCCTTCGAATTATATATATATATATGAAAACCACGGCGGCGGGCTTCCACCTCCAAGTTCCAAGGGGAAAACTCATTCATGCAGGTATAATTTTAAGCAGGGCAAATCTATTATACCTGAAGAAAATAACATCAAATTAAAATGAAAAATTTCTACCACTCATTTGTCGAAAACATTTACTGCTCTTTTTGAAAACCCAAAGCATCCTTCAATTTTTCAAGAAAAATTATATTAGAAATGCATTGTAACTCGCAAACATTCTACTGACTTGAGTTTTATAAATATCTTTGAATTTTTTAAACTGTCGAATAGAGTTTATTGATTAAATAATTATGGCAGTAAGCTGAATTTTTTTTTTTTTTGTAATACCGTTGGTAACATACCTATAAGCCACCCACCAGACCAGTGAGGTACTGCTCTAGTAAAATTTTGTAGTTTTAGATTTTAGATGAAAACACAACAGTTTTATTGTATTTGTAGAATCACCCTCATTGTGTCATTTAGCATTAGCAATTAGTGTATTTTAAAAAATGAAAATAAAGTGAATCGTACAAATTTTAATGCTTTTTGGTGTATTGTAAACAATTTTTTTTATCAATGAACGTTCAGACAAATAATATTTGAAAAATAAATATTTACAAAAAACTTAATGGAAATAATGAGAAAGCCGGCTTTCTAATATTTGTTTTATTAACCATGAGCCACGTAGTTGTATATTTTTATCGGGGGAATTTGTTGCGTAGTTTATCAATTAATTTTAGGAACTTGTTCACGTGTGTATATTAATTGCAATTCAATTGTAATGGAATTTACCAAAAAAATTACACGATTTTTGATAACATGTATTTACTCGTGACTGCATAACCTATTTGTTATAATATATTGTAATAAATTTAAGTAACACAAGGCTGTAAATATTCAAAATGCATTATAAAAGAGAAATAATGCATAAATATATTTATATAGCAACAGTAGTGGCCCTTTATTGGTGTGTAATCATTAATAATAAATTTCATTTAAACAGTTTTAAAAAATTATAAAATTAATCATAAGAATTTATTTTACAGGATTGTATCAATATTGATGGTGTTTGTAAATAAAGCATTATTTTCTAGTGATAAAATACATCTTGACGCTCCTTTATTTATTACTTGGTTCCAATGTGTAACATCTGTCTGTATTTGTTTACTTTTAAAAAGTTTATCTAAAGTATATCCATCATATTTTTATTTCCCCAAAGGAAATCCATTTTCTTACGAGATTTTAAAAAATGTATGAAAAATAATTTTTAAATTTTTATAGCTTTATAAAATTTGATGACAGCTACAGATCTTATCTTATTTATTTTATAGATATTACCATTGTCAGTTTTATTTATTGGAATGATAGCAAGTAATAACTTGTGCTTAAAGTATGTTGGAGTTGCATTTTATTATATTGGAAGATCTCTTACAACAGTATTTAACGTAGTCTTCACATATACAATTTTAGGTATGTTTTAAAATTAAAGATTTCTTTTAGGTAATTGTATCATATAAAACTTTAAAAAATGATTTTTTGAAATATGTATTAAATTTTTTGTCTTCATTTGTTGTAAATATTAATTTAAATAATTTATTTCAATTAATAGGTGAAAAAACTTCTTTGAAAACGGTAATATGTTGTGCAGTGATTGTTTTTGGATTTTGGTTGGGTGTTGATCAAGAGAATGTTGCTGGTTCATTATCCATTCTTGGAACTTTCTTTGGAATCCTTGGATCACTTACTCTTTCCTTATATTCAATACATACAAAAAAAGTACTTCCTGTAGTTAATCAAGAAATTTGGTTGCTATCTTATTTTAACAATGTTTATAGCATTATATTATTCATACCATTGATGCTATTTAATGGAGAATTTCAAACTTTATATAATTATGACAAAATATGTGACTTTGATTTCTGGGTAGCTATGTCTATTGG
Organism: Ormyrus pomaceus; assembly: GCA_900474385.1. Lineage (NCBI taxonomy): Eukaryota > Metazoa > Arthropoda > Insecta > Hymenoptera > Ormyridae > Ormyrus > Ormyrus pomaceus. The sequence continues at coordinate 64,328 of UCOM01000665.1, read as the reverse complement.
TGGTATTTGTGGATTTGCAATTGGTTATGTTACTGCTTTACAAATTAAAGTTACATCTCCATTAACGCACAATATTAGTGGTACTGCAAAAGCTTGCGTACAAACTATTCTTGCTACCCACTGGTATAATGAAAGTAAATCATTTCTCTGGTGGACGAGCAATATTATTATTTTAACTGCTAGTGCTTCATATGCAAGAATAAAACAATTGAGCATGGAAGAGAATCAAGCTAAACATTTTTCTTCTGTTAAAATATAATAATTTCTAGGGACAATTGTATAAATTAGAAGAATTTTTAATAATGCAATTTAAAAAAAATGTTGATTAATAATGGAATTGTATTTGTAAATAAAAAAATTTTGTACTTGATTGTATATTTTTGAGTTAAAAATTAAATGCTTTACTGATGTTTTAATTCTTTAAATTATTTTTTTTTTGACCTTTTAAAATTATTTCAGATTTACCAATATTAAAATATGTTTTTATTTTTTTTTTTACTTTGGTAGTATTATGTTTTGCTTTGAAGTTAGCTGTAGGTGTAGGACGTACTGACTCCATATCTCAATCAAATGTCTAAAAACTATTTTAATAATTATTAGAATTTGAACGTGCACGCTAATATCTGTTTTCAAAAATTATAATATTTATGAGAATGATCAATAAGAAATTATTATAAAAAAATTTTTTAGACATTTTTTAATAAAAATATCCATTCTTAACTGCTTTCAAGCTCATTTTTCGAAATTCGAGAATTTCGATCTCAAACTCGAAGGGTCGAATGTTCAATTCGATCATAAATCGCAATGCATTTCATGTAAAAAGGGGGATAGATATTATATTAGATATATATATATATATATATATTATTAATTTGCTAGTTGGAAGCCGGTTAAGTGTTTTACATTTAAGCTTAGAAATTTATAAAAATAGTTCAAAATGGTAGATCAAAAAGATAATACGGAATTAACAGATGCTGAAGCTGAATTGTACGATAGGCAAATTCGTTTATGGGGTCTTGAGTCACAAAAAAGGTAAAAAGAAAATATTGTAACCTGCAAATTTGCCGCTAATTTTCACAGATTAGAAGAATGAATAATGAGGTTTTATGAAATTATTTTATTGTTTCGATAATTAAAATTTAATTATTAATAAAATGATATTGTATAAAATTGAAGTTCTCAAATTCTCTTGATTAAAGAACATTTAATGTTCAGGAGAAAGCACTTTAAAAATTAATTCTACAATTAATGATTTAATAAATTGATATCTTTGAAAGTAATTTAATAATTCACATTGTAAATTATTATTTTCAGACTCAGAGCTGCAAGTGTTTTATTGGTAGGATTAAATGGGTATGGTGCAGAAGTAGCGAAAAACATTATTCTTGCTGGAGTAAAGTCAGTTACGTTTTTGGATCATCGCCCAGCTACTAGTTTAGATAATTGCTCTCAATTTTTTATACCTAAAGATCAAGTTGGTAAAAATGTACGTTCAATTAGAAACATTTGAATTAAAATTGAATTTATAGAAATTTTTTTTACTGAAAAGAAATGATTAATTTTAGAGAGCTGAAGCATCATTACAAAGAGCACAGAATTTAAATCCAATGGTCCAAGTATTTGCTGATCCAGCTAATGTAGATGATAAACCAGATGAATATTTCAAAGATTTTGATGTTGTTTGTATTAGTGAATGTACTATAGAACAAATAAAAAGAATAAATGCTGTTTGTCGTAAATATCACAAAAAATTCTTTGCTGGAGATGTTTGGGGAATATTTGGATTTACATTTGCAGATTTAATTAGTCATGAGTTTGCTGAGTAAGTAACTAAAAATATTATGCAATATTTTTTATAAATTAATTATTTATCAAATTATTAATTTTTGGATATAATTTTCATCTGCAGAGATGTGGTTCAAACAAGAAAAAGTAGAATGTTGGAAGCTGGTGAACCTATTGAAAAAGAAAAATATGAAAAAGTAACTGTTACTATAAAAAGCTTTGAAAAATACGTTTCATTTGAAAAAGTTTTGGATGCAAAATCTTTGCCAAAAGATGCAGAAGCATTTTATTTGTTGCTCAGTAAGCATTGCCTCTTACTTTTAATTTATTTTAAAAATAAGTATTAATACCTTTTAAAATCATTGTTATTTCCACAGTTTTATTGAATTTCCGTAAAAAGCACGATAGGGATCCATTACCCAATGAAAGAAGTACTAGTATTTTGACAAATGAAGCAAAACCAATTATTGAAAAGTACAACCTTGGAAATAAGATAGACCATTTATTAAAGTGCGTACAATATTTATTTTCTAATTTTTACAGTGAAACAAACAAGATTAATCAATTTAAAAATTATTTTCAGAGGAGACTTGTATGCACAAATCAGCCCTGTATGTGCTATTGTGGGAGGTGTTATGGGACAAGAAATTATTAAAACTGTTTCACAGAAAGAACGGCCTCATAATAATTTGTTTATATTTAATCCAGAGACATTAAGTGGTCAAGTCCTTAGATTACCATAACTCGAATATTAATTTCTTATTATATTATGAATTACCTTACTATAACTTGAATTTGAGTATTAATTACACAAAGTTTATTATTTAATTTTTTATAAATGATTTAGAAAAGTAAATATATTTTGTAATTAAAAAAACGCATACGAAAATGTCTTAAAATATTTTTTACATTCTGCTAATAAATTTTTTACCAAACTAATGTTATACTTATTTATTAACACTTAAATGCTGTACTAATACGAACAAGTAGATTGAAGTAGCTTTCTTTGACCCAGATTGATTGAGGTGACTATCATTCAATCACATGACATCTCAAACAAATTTAACAACAAACAGAAAACTTTTTTCACATCAAAGTAAACGAAGTTATTAATATTATGTATCAAGAAAAGAAAAGCCAAAAAAACTGGATATAACAATATTAATAGGGAATTGATTAAAAAAATAGGCTTCAAAAAGGAATGCGATTTACAACAATCTTAATAAATTCTATACTACAAATATGTTATTTCCCTGATGGAAAATAGCTCAAATCATTCTTACCTTTTTTTTATAATTTTTATTTACTTAATAATCCTAATTGAATCACGAGTCTTAATTGACGAAAGATATATACGTGAAAGCTAAAAAATGATTAAAAATTATATTTTTATTTACTAATTTTCAATTAAGTTCATGAATTTAATTCTAATGTATAGAGCAATCATGATTCAGTCAATCTTAAAAGCCAAAGTTTGTAAAATTTAGAAAAATAATATTTGTAAAAATTAGCAACCTATAGTTAGTAAAGCGATCAGACTACGAGAATGAAAGTTTTTACCAACTAGGTTTGTAATTTTGGCCATTTTGGTTTGCAATTTTTGCGATTCTGGCTTGTAATTTTTGCCAGTCTAGTTGGTAAAAATTTTCATTCTCGTAGTCTGTGATCGCTATACCAACTATAGATTTGTAATTTTTGGTAATTTATAAAATTTTTAATTTGAACTATCTGACATTATAACTCTTTTCAACATTTTCCCCTGCAGAAATTATAATTGTTTTTAAAAATCTTGAAAAACATATAGCATGAGAAATTTTATTAAAACAATGCATGAAAAATGTATTTTCCTTAAAACTGATGTAGTCATCGCATAATTACGCAACACACAAAAAAGAAATGTCTATATCCTGATTTGCTAAATACGAATATTTGCACGATTAAAAAACATTTTTAGAGATTTCGTCCATGATATTAAATAATACCTGAGGTCCCTATATTTTCTTCAAAAATAATTTAAATAAAATTAAAAAGATGTTTTTTAAACTACTATTTTTTCATCTTGAAAATAACCATATCTTAAAGATCAAGATATCTCAAATTTAAAGTAAACAGTAGTTTACCTACAGTTGTACGTTTGTGTTATTATAAAATTTGCTTCAAAATGAGTCCCGCAGTCGCAGCTTTCAGCCCTCTAGAATCTCATTCGATCATTAGAATCCACCGTGGCCTCTATTAAATCGCGCTCTCAAACGCATCCTAAATGAAGATTAATGCATTTCTATTATTCAGGGCAACTCTAACAAATGAACTATAACTCGCTGCTTAAATGCGAGCTTAATACTCAGACTTGCAACTTTCAAACAAAAGAGCCAGAGTGCAGGTACATGCGCTCGTAGACGCATAACCGTACTAACGATATCGGCACGTGTTCCCGTACGGCCGTCGAATTATCCGTTTGACGTTGCCACTCGTCTTCCCCTCCCGCTGTTGGACGGGCCGTGTCAGTCCTCAAACTTTGACGTTTCATTATTAATTCGCGCGGCACGTGACGCCGGCGATTTTCTCTCGCCGCGTCGAATTGCCGAGATGCGCCGCGGAGATAAACGACTGCCGGCCTTTTTTTCTCTTTCGCGTGCGGCATTTCTGGCATTGTGCACTCCTGCATGTACGGCCGGCTACTGTGAGACTGAAATAATTGAGTGTCCGATCGGATCTCGACTTAATCTCACGAGTTGTCATTGCGCTTTTCCATTTGTATCTCGAACTGGAGTCTGATCTTTATGCTGATTTTCGCCAGAGATGCTCGGTTAAGTGAGATGCTGGATGCGTTTATGCATGCTTGTCGTGGGAAATTGGTGTTTCGGACACTCGACGTGACTTTCGGTTTTTGATTTTCTGTTTTCGGTGAGATTTGGGTGTTGCCTTGTTAGGCAATGAGTTAGAATGACTTAAACAAACGTGTATTCGAAATGATTCCAAATGATTCCAAACGTCCATTAAATAATTATAATATTGGTTTGTCAGATTTACTTTTTTCAATTCCAACAATGCGTACAATTTTTTGCTGGCTTTTGCAGAATAACTTTCGAACGTCTGCACCTTTCTTTGAAGCAATTTGAATGATTAATAAAAAAAAATAGATACTACTATTAAAAAAATAGGCATAACTATTAAAAAAAGACAAATCATAATGAAAAAAACATTGCGTTTACAATATTATAAAAGTCTAAAATGTTAAAATTATTTAGTAAAAGTCTCGAGAATCGCAAAGCTTGCTTTACCTTTAATGTATATTTAATCGTCCAATTCTAAGAACCCTAAGGCAAGCTTCCTATCTGATTCCGCCTTCCGTGCTTTCTAAACAAACGCGATAAAAGTCACAAAAAAGCAACCCCGTTCGATATACACATTTTGCCGAAAGTAAAGAAAAAAATGCGGAAGCACAGACGCACATTTGCGAAAAAAATGCTGTCAGGCGTTTGAGGCTCTCGGCTGGTCACGCGACTTCGCGTTGCAGTTATTATAAAGCCGCGACTAAAATACGCAAGAAAAGATGTAGTCACGCTTTCGCGCAGGTGAGTCAAGCATACAGAAGTTTGTCGACAATAAAGGGCCTTTTCGACGCCTCCTTTTTTTTTCCTCGTCTGTTTACCGAATCAATAGTGACGCGCGCCGTCCTGGAATGCTGTGCAAACACGTGAACCGACAGTTTAATAAGTCCTTCGCACGATTTCCCTCTTTTGCATGCTTTTTTTTCAAGCTTGCGTTAGCGAAATAATTAAATAGACAGGATATCTGTAATTACCGAGTGATTTGCTTTATGTACAGTGCAATTATTTTTGCAAAAAACATTCATTAATATTACAATTTCTTGTTTATTCTTTTTATGGACTTTCCTTTTAATGTAATTACCGGAGTAATATAACACGAATGCATGGATTTTTATTTTTCAATTTTGATCTAACATGTTTAAAATGTCTTCTAAACATGTCAGTAACCACTAGTAGTTATTTCCCTGAGTATTATTTCATAAAAAGATGAAACAAAGTAGGTTCCGAATTGCGTTACATTTTTTTAAACGACTCTTATTATACTCAACTTACACTCAACTTCCAAAAAAACAAAGTTGCAAGAGTGCGCAACGATTCGATTTAATTAAAAACCAGAAAGCATCTGTCCCCAAGTTAATCAATCGACGATTCCCATAGCGTAACATTCGTTACACAGCGCTCGAACCCGCGGTTCCGGCGAGCGGGCAAGCTGCAGTCGTCGTCGCATTTCACTTGGCCGGCCTCCGAAACGAGTTATGATTTACGAGGTGCGACAAAAATTACGTCCTACGTGGACCGCAAGAGACTTTAACGGCGGCGATACCGCCCGGGGAATAGCCGAGGGAGAGAGCTCGAGTGCCGGGTAGTAAACGTCCTACGCCGCGGTCGGGGAAGTGTCTTGGCGAGGACCGGACCGAGCTGCGAATGGCCCGGCGATCGTTTAGGCCCTGTAAAATTCATTGCCGCCGTATTTCGGGAGACCTCCGCCGAACGTTAATATCATCGGCGCTGCCGCGGCACTTGGAGCTCTCGTCTATGATGCAGGAAGGTCCAGGTTTTATCACCCTTTTCGATGATTAGATTAGATTAAGAGCATAATGGTTAATATTTTTATAGGCGGCCTGTATTTTATCTTATTTTATTAGAGGCCTTTTAATCATCGAAATGGGAGCCATAAGCGCTTTTACGTTATATACTGTTAATTTTTATTAAAATATTAGCTGTAAGAGTTGTAAAAATTGGGATTTGTCAATAAACCATCCACCAAATTGATGCCCTATCTTCTAATCTGTTTCAATGAGCCTCTGCGTTAATTATGTGCGCAACGCGTACAAGAAGTGTATTACACGCTGTAATCCGAAGGGAAGTTGCAACCGACGGAGTCACGTCCCGGCATAAGACTCGCTCAGACGTGAGCAAATTTGCTCAAAATCTCGGATGCGGTGAATGAGTCGAGCAGGCGAGAGAAAAGTGTTCGCCAGAAGAAACGCGTTTCCTTATCAGTACCTTATTGTCAGAGCAAGTTGGCATAGGGCGTACGTGTACTTGTAGCGGGCCTCCTTTATTAAGTTTTTCGTTGGTAACGAACGAGAAAAGCGCTCCGGGCTAATATAAAGCCAGAGGGAAAATACCGCAACGGATAAATGCCTGGAATTCGCCGGGCAAAGAAACGCGAGAAAGAAGGAAAGCGAGAGCAGCTCTGGCTTTGTGCGGGGTATATCCCGCGCGCTTAACGAATACTTTTTTTTCTCTCTCACTCTCTCTCTCTCTTTCTCTCTCGTCGTCCTCGTCTTTTACGCCTGGCTTCTTCTCTTTCTCCGTTAAGCCTTTCTCTCTGCCTCTTTTTTTTTTTTTTTTTTTTTGAGCGCGCGTATGAAAGAGCGGTTGCAAATGAAAACGATCGGGGATTCGAGAAATTTATAAAGACGGGGCTCCGAGATTTTTGCCCCGCGCTCGACAATACGGTTTATGCGGATGATGCGGGACTTTGTTATTCGGGGCCTCGGCGCAGAGTTAATTATCGATAATGAAAAAGAATCCGCTAAGCTGACGAGCATTATATTATGCTCCGTTAATAAGTGCGCGTGTAGGTCCGTGAATGAACGGACGCCGTGTGCCGGAGCCAGCAAAGAGATTATTATTTACTTGATAGCCTATATATGAATCTTTATCTCTCCGATGAAAATTTTTAATTAACTCCGATTAAGACAGCAGCGGTATTCCGTGTGCTCGTACGATAATGCGCGCATTGTGCGAGAATATTTAGTAAAAAATCTCTTGCTTTCTAGCGAAATGCGGACAAATAATTCATTTACTTCTGAACGTAGTTCAAAGGCACTTTTGATTGATAAATTAATTAATATTTTCACTATTTTTATTGGTAATCAAAATCGATCTGTGAGAAAAGATTTGTGTTTTTAAATTTTCTGTATTTAAAAACAAAAGGCATAAATTTTGCATAAAAACAAAGAACCTGCAGCCCACCACTTCAGCTTTTGATTAAAAATTTCACTTACAAGAGGCGCTTTCAAACATCGTAAAACATTTGACGACGCGAGCTTCTTGAAAAAAATCTCAGCAAACCCTCCACCCTAAAAACGCTTCTTGCCAAAGTACACAAGCTCCCGGTATAAAACTAGGTAGTAAATACATAACTCGAAGATTCTTTGTTCCGCAGGAATTTCCATCGGAAGAATTTTCGCGCTGCGCAAAACACGGAACAGACTCTATAATCCATCCGATGCAGAAACGACTCCGCGAGGTGTAAAAGTATATTCATGGCTCGGCTTCTGTAGACACATAAACTAATATCTTAGCAGCGACGGAAGAGACTACCACTTCGGCCGGGCTACCGGTGCATTAACAAAATAACGTAATAAAATCTGAGTGCTCCCTCTCCTTCTTGCAGACGCGTACGCAAAAACGGCGCGATAACGAGAGCGAGAGAGAGAGAGAAGGAGCTCGTAAAAAGTGTTGCTACGCGTCTACATCCGTCATGTGGGTAACTGCTGGTACCGCGCACGCAAAGGTAGCCCAAAGGATTGACCCCATGAAAAATATCTGCGCGCACGAAACATTCGGAGAGAGTGTCCGGCCGCGGAAATTCGCCTCCTTCTTATCTCGCCATCGCGGCCCGCCGAGTTTTATCGGCCCGCTTTTTATCGTCTTCCGTAACGGCGCGCCTCTCGAGATGGGAAACAAAGTTTATGCTCAGTCGGCGAGCTATTAGGCCCTCGGACTAATGTGCGTGCGGGCTAAAATGCGCGCTCGTCCTTTTCTTTTTTTTTTTTTTTTTTTGCCGGCTCCGCGCCAGCGCTTTGTTTCTAAATGAATATGCCGGCTCCTGGCCTTTCCGCACGCGCGCGCGATAATAAACGCCGACCGTAAAAATGCAAGCGGAGGGAGCTGACGCTATGCTTGCTTTTAGGGCCGCTGCCAAGGGGCTGAGGCTTCCGGAAAATCGACCGATAATTGTGATGGAAAACGCTTTGTTGTTACGCTTTTATGGAGTATTGGTAAAATTGTCGGCGAACACACTGACGATTAGAGTTCAGAGCTTACAGAAGTGTATTTGCTTCCAGCACTCTTTTTCATTTGAAAAGTTCAATAATTTTAACGCTTATTCGTGGAAAAAAGAAGATAATTTCGTTTGGTAACTGTTATATAAAAAAAAAAATGCTTTTTTGGTTTAAGAATCGATTATAACGTACATTACAAGTATATAAAATGAATTAATATACATATATATATAATAATTTGTGCACGAAAAACATGTAATTATTGAAAATTTGAATCGTTTCCCCATCCTCCTGAAAATCCCAGCCGACTATTGTTGCCTTCCTCCAGACAAGTTCATCACGCGCCATTAAGTAATTCCGGATACACTTTCGGCTGCACGGAGGAGCTGGGGAGCGTTTCCGCGCGCCGAAAAGCGGGGCGAGAAAACTCGGTGCGCGCGGGGCGTTATCAATTTCGACTCGGCGCTAGTAACAATTAATTCGGCGGCGGTCGCGCCGTCTGGGTAAACGAGAAGCGGAAACGGCTTTACGGGCAGCGTCTTAGCCCGGCTCCGCTCGCCGTGAATCTTCGCCGCCTCGAACGTCGTGCGCCGAAAACGAGCCTCGAATGTTAACGGAGGAAACAAGACCATCGAAAGCTCCTGCATTATATAGTACGAGGCGCGACAAAGGAGGAAAGATATATGGAGGAGGAGGGTCAACAGCCCAGACGCGAATCGATTGCCGCAGCTCCTGTACGAGTCTCGAATGTTTAGAGGATCTCTCTGCGTGTGGGTGAGCTTGGGTTCCTGATGCGTGCCGGAGCTTGATTTAAGCGCGGGTGTATGAATTGCCGAGCGCGAGTTTGTTATCAAGCTCGTTTGTAAGAGCGAAGAAATGCAAATTGTGGCTGGCAAGGGCAAGGCGGAACCTTGTTGTGTGTCCGGGCACGAAGCCGGTAGCGCAAAAAGGTAGGCGCTTTCTTACATCTTTATTATGCTCATTGCGCCGGTGTTTCTTGCGCTGTAATGGACGTCTTTTTTTGCTCCTTGAATTAGCAAGTAATTGTTTTTGCAATTATTTGCACTTTTAAAGTAATTAATTTATTATTACAGCTCTTTAAATTCTTTTTTTAAATTGTCTTTTTCAAATCTAACATTAATGACACATTCAACGGAGAGCAAGAAAATATTCGATTAACTTTTAGATTAAAATCATTTCAAACTTGGTAAGTTAAATTTAATCCTTTGTTATCCCAAAAGCCGAATATTATTAATTCCATCCAGAGATGATTTGTACTCGCTTTTGTCAATATTGAGCTAATAATATGTTCAACAAACTCTCAAATTGTGATTACAATTGAATTTAAAACTATTTTGGCTTCAGCATGATTTTATACAAATTTTGCATGAGTTTCACAACGCTATACGTAATGGGAATAAAAGGGAACCTACGCTTACGCTAATGGACTTTGAAACAGAAGTCAGAAAGGAAAGAAGATTACTGAGAATGCAAACATGAAAAGGGTTGCGAGAGTGTAAATACGTATGAATATCAGTACAGCGAATGTCAGCGTGTAAAGAGATACTACTGAATTGATAACTATTGTCACGCAAATTTGCACAGCGAAATTGCGCGCTTATTAATTCTCAGAAAGAAGTGGAAACAAAATTTTTCTAAATATAAGCGCCGATTTAACGCAAAAGTTCAGCTTTTCTCAACAATTCCGACTCAACCTTATTAAAAGAGAAAATGAGCCTCGGGACGTAAGTATATCCTAAAAGCATTATTTAATGTTTTATCTGACAAAAAAAAAGCTGACATATCAAGATGCTGCTTTAGCTCCCTCGGCTTTTTATGTCTCCTCGAGAGACCGCCTCGAACAAAAACTCTAGATAATGATGCATCCTCCAAGCGAGCTCCAAACGCGGAAGAATGACGCACTTTTTACGTTCGATTCCGGTAAAGCAGTAATGGAGTACTTGCGTTGTGCGCTTCTGCCTCGTCGCTCCGTTTTTTTTTCTCCTCTTTCCGCGGACGCCGAGATCGGAAGTGTATCATAAGTTACCGAAGGACACGCCGCTCATGCAGGCTGCGCAGTTCATATTTCATGCTTTTGTTCGATTCCGTCGAGCATTATTTTAGTTTGCGTCGAGAAGCGCTTTTCGGCATCGCGGCTTCACCCACGATGCCGCTCCTTTTTCGCGACTTTCCCGGAGAAATATGTTTCGTTTCCTGCCATCTACGCTCTTCCTCTCCTTCTCTTTCCGTCTTCTCGCTAATATAATAGTTTTCGTATTTCTGGTTTACGACGTTTGTGTAATCGAATAATTAATTATAATATAGAAAAACATCGATCAATTGTAAAAATATATGTTACATGAGCTTGTCGTACGAAAATTTTGCATGAAATTTGACTAAAAATAAAAAAAAAGAAAATGATAAAATCATGTACTTTACAATTCACTTACATTCTCCCTTCTCCAAGCCAGCCATTGAATGACAGATTGATTAAAGTGCGGTTAATTAGTATTTTAATGAAAACTTTAAAGCGCGAGCATTGTCAGCCGTGTACAATAAAATACATCGTCATCGATAATTTGAATCCGAAGGCCCGTCAATCTGCAGCCCCCCTTCCTTTCTTCCCGTCCTCTTCCTCCGGTGGCGAACAACGGAGTGCACGAAAATGGGGGTCCTGGGAGGTCGGGGAAGGGAAAGGCAGAGTCATTGTCGCGGGCAGGTTGCATCGTGCGCTGCATTCGCGCCTATTGTGCCTGCATGCTGCCTAATTGGCTGCCTTCTGCCGTCAATCTCTAGCTCGCGGTTCTTCAATTAAACTCCCGGAAGGTACGCGTGCACGGGGAGGGTGGCGTCTCGCCGAATTAGGCGCTTCCGCCTTACTCCGGAATGTACGAGCTTCCTCGTAGCTGAAGCTGCTCCGGCGGAAAGCGAAAATCCAAGGGGACCCGCTGCCATCCGGCTTTTGCACGACTGCGGGTTCATCCGTCGTTTGTTCTTTTTTTAATTTTTTTAGTCTTTTTTTTGCAGCTTTTAAAAGCATTTCCATTTTGGTGTTACTAAGTAGAGAATCTATATAGTTGAAAATTTTATATGTGATTGGTTTTTTAATTTAATAATGCAGTATAATCGGCAGAATCATTATTATTAATTTTAATTTTCTTTTTTTAAAAAATGAATCTTATTTCACATAATTATATCCTGTATGGTAACGTAAGGACAATAACTCTGTTGGACCTCTGATTTTTTCAAATGCAGCTAAACACTCCCGTTATGACATTGAAAAGTAGTCTGTTGACGGTGAAAATAGTCACTTTGCGTAGAATTTCTCTTAATCCCCAGAAAAGCATAGCATTAGAAAATCCATTTTCCGCGTCGCCGAGCATTTAAGGCCTCGGCGATAAAACATCGGCTCGAAAGGAGAAAGCGAGTCTCCTCCGAGCACACATACAGAAAATTCCCTCGTTCGCCTCTGCGAGATATTCGACGAGCGAGATAGATATAGAAGCTTATAAAGCGACTCCGTAGCTGTGCATGCAGGCCCGCTGAGTGGCACTTTAAAGTATTTTTGGTAATATAACGTTGACTTATGGCTTTCTCTCTCTCTCTCTCTCTCTCTCTCTCGCTCTCTTACTCTCGCGCGGCGATACTCCCTCGGGAATCGGTGCTTTTCGGCGCTGCGCGTATATACCCACCGCGGAGAGAGTATTGTGTTTTCTTTCGGGCCAAATGATTTACTGCGTTTCCCCTTGCTATCGCCGCGAGGCTCCTGTATATACGGCCGAGCCCGCAAAAACACGTAAGGGGTTGCAGCGGCGCGGAAAGGGACGAGGAGAGAAATAGATGTTTAGTCAGACGTAAACGGAAAGAGGAGGGAAAAAAAAGAAGACAGGAGGAAAAGGCCCGGGCCTTGATACGGCATGTATTACATATTTATGGGGCTTCTGGTAGCGGCAGCGAATTTCAAGCAAATCTGGCCGCGGAATAACGTTAGACTTATTCGACGCGCGACGACGACGAATATTTTCGTCCCCGAGGCGAGCCATGCGTATATGAGAAAGCACGAGGCGCGACGCTTTATATTCCTCATTTTTTTGCCTTCGAAATTGTTTTTCCCTGTGTGCTGCGGGAGAGACTTTCCGCGCGGAGGTAATGCGATTACGGAATTCGTTGTTCCTCGCATTTTTTTTTTATCTTTTCATGCTTGATATCAAGCTTTTTAGATCGTAAAGCTTTTATCGGATTATTCATTTTTATAAACAAATGCACGATTCGCTGTAGAAATTTGTATACAGTTTAAATTTCATTATATTATCAAACAGTACAATCAACAGTAAAGCGATGTATTTGTTTAATGTGTTATACGTAAAAAATATCTGATCATTACTGTTAATATTAACGATAAAAATAATAAATAATTTCTGTAAAGAGAGCATAATTTTGTTTAATAAGAGCATAAGTTTAATATTGCTCAAATTTCACGAGTAAATTTCAATCCGTGCATGTTCTAGTTAGTGCTGCCATCTGGGAGGATCTGCGGGAACTAAATCTTTCAACTTTTAATGACAAATTCAATTTCAGTTACAAAAGCTGTTTTATAGTAATAAAAATTAAAAATTAAAATAATTAACTGCCCAATGGTAATGTTGTACCGACGCAATTAAATCATGAATTTCTAGCTCAATTTATATGACTAGCGAATTTAGGTTTAACATAAATAAGCGTTTCCGATCGCTTAACCCGACAAAACTTTTTCCTCCCTATCCGTCGTAATGCACTCGCGTCTGGCTCCTTCTTTCCTCCGTTTTTCTTGCTTTTCAGCCGCGTAACCACTTAGTTGAGATAACAAAACAAGAGCTTTTCTGTACGGGACGGCGCAGCCACTATCTAGCCGAAGCCGCTTGCGGTGGCGCGAGGAAGGACTGAAGTACGGAGGCTCCAGCAGTAAACTAAGCGAATCGCTGCGCTCTCTTATCGCCGCAATTGAGTGCATAGCTGCCAGTATAAATATAACTACTTTACACAAATACGCGCGCTCGACTATCACGCGGCGCTCATAAACTTCCGTCGAATCCTAAATTTTTCCGCAGCAAGAGCGAGCCCTCCGACTGCCTTATCTCGACTGCCGGCGAAAAAACCGCCGCGCCAAACAACTTTCTTATTAGCTTGATTTATCGCCAATGAAGAAGTCAGCGGAGCTCGAAAGTATTTTTCTGTGTGATTGTTTTGCCCCGCTGGATTGAAAATATTTTTATTTTATTCATCGTATATTTTTTAATTATACTACACAAAGATATCTGAAATTTTTAATTTAGAGAATCGTTCAAGTTTCATAAATTAAAATAATATATAGTCACTGTGGTTAATTCTTGCAATATCGAATGCTGGAATTTTAATCATAGTCGCAACGATTAAAATCATAAATTATCAGATATAACGTAAATCAAATTTTGTCAAGAATCTAAAATTCGCCTCGCACGAGCAAACTTAATCACACCAAGTTAACTTTCCACATAAAGAGCTCCCGCTCGAGAGTCCTCTCGAAAATCTGCTTTTATCGCGGGCATTTTTCACGGGGCTTTTAACGCGATTAGACAAGGCGGATTGTCCAATTTTTGACACTCCGAGCTCCGACGAAATTCTAGGCAAAATTGCAGCGCCGGAATTTACGACGTCATTAAGTCAAGCGTATTAGGGGTGGCTCGACCGGAAGTGCTTAGCTTCGATTTGCTTCTCGTGCATCTCCTTTCTCCCGGTGGTTTTCCGATTCGCTCCGGCTCTACTTTATTTGCGCGCATGACCCTCTCCGGGGGGGTCAGTATAATATGTGGCGCTCCGCTGGGGTGGACTCGCTCGCGCGATATTACGCTGAATATCGAATGCTATGAACTTACTTTATGGGCAAGTTCGAGGCTCGGACAGCGCGGCGGGGGGGTCCGGCCTGAAAACAATGAGCCCACTTCTTCCTATATCTTCTCCGCTTTTCACTGTCCGTCCCGCATTTGCGGCAATTCACCAAAGATTAATTTAGCGGGATTAGTCTGGCGGGCTCGCTGCGATTTACACTCTTTTGTATTGAAACTATGTGTATTTATTGTTTTTTTTTTTAGCATCCCATTGACTTATTGTTTTACTTATAGAAATTTATTGTTCATTTTCAGTCTTCGTAAAATTAGGGATATGGAAATTTCAATTCCCTTTTTTTATTAAAAAAATTGGCTCCTCGATATTCCCGACACCGAAATGGAGACGTAACAAAATAATTGCCGAAAAAGGCAAATAAAATTATACATAAAATGCAACGACACGTGAGGCGTAATCATCGCAACTCATCCTCCACAAAAAGTCACATAAAGTATCTTCCGCGGAGACTCGAGCGAATTAGCGTACAATAGAAATTTCCGCGTTTCGGCGAAAATTTCTATTCAAACGGGCCATCGAGCGAATCGCGCCATTGCGCTTATAATACTTATTTAGCGGGTGGTGTTACGCGAGAGCTCGAGAAAAAGCGCGACGAATCCACGGGACGGCCCCTTAGCGCTATTAGGCCCGTCGGTCGAGTGACGCTGAATGAATATCAGGTTAGCCCGGGGTTTTTATTACCGCCGGCTGGGCTTAGCGCCGACACACATTTGCCGATCGAGCAGAAAGAAAATTGACTATTGTCAAGCCGGCCTGGGGAGGAGATATATAGGCGCTCGCGGTCCGACCTATGCGCGTATATGTATATACGGACGTGGAGAGGAGATAATATTCGACGCCTGGGCAAAATACGACGGCAGTGAACGTAAATTATTTTTTTCGCCCGCACGTACGGGGACAGGCTTTGTGCGAGCGCGTATTGTAGTTTTATGTAAAAGTAATTCTCTCCTTCGTCCCCCGTACGTGGCGAGCTGCATAAGAGAAATTTGCCATATCGAATAAATTTTCGTGCCCGAGGCAAAAAAATGTGCTTCAGATTTATATACACGTGTATATCTGGCGTTTCTGATGTATCCTACTAAATAACTTTGCTTAGATAATCGTGATTTTGGTCGGTATCGTTTTTTAATTAAAAGCATGAAAGTACGTTTAAATCGAATGCTCAGTTTAGCAGTATTACGGATTATTCGAGCTGCAAAGCGTAGGAAAATCCGTGCTCGAGACTCGCGTTACCTTTAAGGAGAGCGGTAATAAATATTTGCCGCAGCGGCGGCGCAAGAAAAGGGAAGGAGTTTCAAGCTCGCAGCAGGACGGAAAATTGAATTCGTGCGCTAAAAGCTTCTCGCTCGAGGTGAAATCCTTACCTCTTGGCTTAATCTCGAGCGTAAGAGCGAACGCGCCCCAGACTCTCGGGTGTCTAATTCTCGATCGTCGAGTCGGAAGCCAGAGATGAATTAGTAAAGAAGATATCGAGCCTCCGGGCATTTCTCCGCGCGAATCCTTCCCCCCCTGCCTCTGTACACGGGCGAGCGGCTTTTGGACGGAGAATATGTAATGCGAGACACGTAAGTTTTGCCTTTGTTCTGCGTCGGGCCGTAAGCTTCTGTCTGTGGTGTGAGTTTACTTTGATGGTATGAAAATTGATCGGATGCTGCAGCAATTTACTTAAGTACGTGGCGGTAAAGAGGTACTCTTGTTAGTATTCGAATATACAAGTATAATATTAATACCCGTTTACATTTCGGGTTGTTCGATTTTAGTTAATTTATTTAATTTTAAATATTCACTGTATTCTTTTAACTTTATATAAAGATATAGTGATTCGAGTGCACCGATTTTATCTTCAAGAGGCTTTGTTGATGGAATTGCATGAAAGTAAAAGTGTAAATTTACCGCATAAAGGAATATGAAATAAAGAGTATAAAATAAATTTTTCTCCTATTTGTACCGACAAGTGAAGCCATAATCTATATACTAAAGAGGATTTGTGACTTCAATACAGTATATTATAAGCGCTACGTTCTCCTGATTTCCGCAATTACGTGATTAAAATGCTGCCGGCATGGCCCGAAGGCTCTACTAATACGATATTTAGATTATTGACGTTGTACGATAGAAGTCTGCTTTGTCGCAGTCAATTTAAAAAGCATAAGAAGCATTTAAAATCCTCTTAAACTAAAATAAAATACCAAAACAATATACTAGAATCCTTCCACGAAATTAAACTATAATTTCGTATAATTCAATTTTAGTTTAGTTTAGAATATGGAGTTCGCAAACAGCGTCATCGCACTTTCCACAGTCTCGTCGCTCGTCCTTTCGCACCAGCAGAGCGAATCTCACCCCGTTATCGCAAAGACACTTCTGCAGAAAATTCCCAAACAATCGCGCAAAGCGTTCTCAGTCGACGAGACGCAAACGCTGCCGGTGACATATTGCGACGCTCGCTTTATATCGTGCAAGCCCAAAAAGTCGATACGCAAACGCGGCCGCCGTTTTCAATGACGCGTCTATATAGAGTGAAAGTGCGAGGATCCTCTCTCCATTCGAATTCAAATGAGGCCTCGTTTACGCCATGCCACGCGCCTCCCCTTAGGCACTTGCCTCGAGAGCGTTTTCAGCGCGCCGAGGCGGTAACGCATACATGTGCCTTTCCCGACGTGCTGTTCCTCCTCCTTTTTTTTTTCTTTTACCGGGGAATCGAATGTATTCATACCTGCGAACAGAGGCGGCTGCGTTTTAGTAGACTTTGATTCGAGCTGCGAAAAAGCCTAGGAGCGAACGAGTAGTTTCAGTCCGCCCGTCCTGATAGACGGAAATCATTTTCTCTATGGAGGTTTGATCGTTTCTTTAGAAGTCCTGATAGATTGGAGTTTTAGATGGATTGCGCAGCTGAGAAGAGCGTTTTAAATTAATTGAAAAAGATATTAAGCAGAGGAATCGATTGGAAGGAAAAGTTTTTATGATCAAGTACAAGGAATGTGTTATCAAAAATTTTATAGCCTTGTGCCCTTGCAAAAAAAAAAACCAATATTATCGCGTAAATGTAAAAATAACGAAATGAAAAATTCTTGCAATCCTGTCAAACGCGAAAAATATCTTGAAAACGACGGTTGGATTTCATCCAAAGCGCGAATTTCTACGGAAACTGGGAATTCGAGTAGCGTCGAGTGGCACAACAGCTGCTGAAAATCTCAAAGCGATGAAAAAGCGCGCCTGCAATTCCTTTATAAAATTCGGCAACGGTACGCCGAGTGCGCGAATTGAAGCTCGAGCGCGTAAAAGCACTTCACTTTGTCGCGCTCGCCCGTTCTCTCCCCTTTCGCGATACAGAATTCCATGCTTATAAAGCACAAAAGACTCGCGCGCTCGTGCCCAAGTCGGAGAAGCGGCCTCCGCGAGATTAAGGAGCTGCCGATTTCATAAACTCCCTCAAAAACGATACACTTTTACAACAGGACGAGTCTTCCATTACGTTGATGAGGAAAGAGGATGGCGAAAAGCTGCCGCGGGAGAGTTCCTTGTCTTTCTCTTGGGTGCAGTTCCGAGGAATTAATTTTTTCTTTTTCCTTTGCGTACCTGCGGGAATGTTCTTTATAGATCTTTTTTAAATCTCCTCTTTTTTCTTTGTCGTCGGAAAGCATAAGCTGTTTTGAACTCTGTCGGATTCACGTGATTAAAAATTATTCTTTGACTGTATAAAAATGTTGTTTTAACGTTAAATGAAAATATGAAACACATGAATTTATTTAGTATAAAAATTCAATTTAGAACGCACCTTAGATTCCGTAATCTTCAGGACCTTTTTTAAATAATTGTATAATCTTTATGAAATTTAACATCATTTTTAACGGCAGACAGTAATTTTGAAGCCGTACAATTTTCATTGAAATGTAGAATATTAAACTAAACCACATATTCTATATTATTGCACGAGTAAATCAGGAAAAATTCGTCTTACCGACTTATAAAAAAAAAAAGCTATAACATAAAAGCACTATAAAAGGCGTAAAAAGTGAAGCTCCTCGCGTGCAGAAAGTCAACCAATAACCCCTTCCCATCCGAGGCAGAAGTTGCCGTGTCACTTTCGTCCCCTTTCGCATTCACTCGCCCGGTATGAGATCTTCGCTTTTATTGTTCGGCCAGCTTCATTCGAGGCCCGAGTTTATATTAACTCGGCTTGGAGGAAGGAAGCCTCGCGCCCCGTAAGTCGCTTAAATCTAGCTATATATCTGATCTGGAATTCTCCGGAGTCTCGCTGTACACTCCTCGGCGATTGTCTCCGGAAACTTATTATGCCGTTGCTTTCGGAAGCGCTCGGCAGGAGATGAGGAGATGGTCGAGAGACGCTATCAAACGAGACGCTTCTTCTCATTTGCGCGAAGAATAGGTGAAAGTTCACGTCTGTCGTTGAGCGGCAGCTCGGCGCAGGTCATCTCTGTGATTGAATCTTTTCCGAGTGGATCGAGTCCATCTTCAGATTAATGAACTGAAAGTTTTATAAGAAAACGGAAAGTTTTTACACGGTGTACAGTTGATTAATTCAAGATGTGCTATTATATAAATGCATGAAAAGACGTTGACAAATAGTAATTAAATTTTTTTCATCCGCGACTACCGAAACTCACTTCAAAGTTTCTATTTACTCATCCATCTCGTCTCATTGTTTTCCGACTTCCCGAGCGGAGCTTGCACCGTTACTTCACCGATTACAGCCGCGACAGACATGGAACAAGCCTTCCACGCGCAAAAAAGCACAAAGGCCAGAGCACGCATACGACTGCACCGTCGCAATGACAGGTACACAAGCATCCCTTAAATCGCACACGAGCATCATCCATTAGTGGCTCTCTGTTTAATCGGAACTCTAAAAGTTCCGCTTGCAGTCGGCTCGTTAGAGGCATAATTGGCTTCTCCCACTCCTCCTTTCTTCGGCTATATTTACAAGGCGCTTTTGAGCGACTGTAAAAAAAGAGAGAGGGGCGGATATGTCAAGAAAGGAACGGGAGGGAGAAGGAAAAAAAAACACGCGTCGTCCTCGTGAAAAGAATAGGGGAGACCTCAAGGGGTTATAGTAGGGTAAACGTGTCAGGAGCAGCGACCACCATTAATTAGGCCCTTCTCTCTTATCCTGTCTTGCGACGCGACGAGATTTTTGTTTACCAGTCTACGCCGGCTTCTACTTTGCAAATTTCGCAAATGTACACTCGTCGAGATTGTCTCAATTTGAACAAAGTAAGAGCTAAGTGTATACTTTTTTGTAAGAGCTTCTTAATACAGACTTTTTGAAAAATAGATGAATGATTAATAAAAATGTATTAAAAATTAAATATTTGTAATGTTGCTACTAAAACAATTTTAAATGCACAAGAAATCCTTATTCGCTTTCATTAATTTAGGCATGAATTTTTAATGGCTGTATCCTGATATACAAGGCACTCTAATTCGCGTCTTTGATTGATTGCTCGATGCAAATACTTGTGCTGTATGTATATAGATGATATAGGTAGAGGCGGAGTTGTCTTCTAGTGCAGCGGCAGAATTTATTCCAGCAGTTATATGTAAGATTAATGGAGAGGATTTGCTGCGCAATTTAACACCGTAAATCATAGGAGAGCAGGAGAACGGTCGGCGGTAGCATGTTCGTCTTTGGTTTCCCACGTGTCACCTGTCATCTACCCCTTCGGGCCAATATGCGGATCTTCACTCACAATGACCGGTATATACGAGCCCAATCGAAGCGGTTTCAATGCGGCGGCGCATAATGTGCATAGAAATACAAATGGAAAACGCGCCGCGGCAAGTAGTCCCGCGAGTGGCCACTCTCGAAATCGTTGTCGCCGTCAACGGTTAGTTCTCTCGAGGCATTGTTTTTTACGTTCCTTTCCCTCGGCGTTCGCTCGTTGCCGAAAGGCCAGCGAATGAAAAGTCAATAAGTCAGATCAAGGGACAACAGCATTAGCCGTTCATTATTTTCGAGGATGTATAATTACAAGGACACACTCGAGGAGAGCCCTCTCGTAAAGGCACGCGACCGGCCCCGACAGATGGCGAGCCGAAACGCACTCGAATTCGCCGAGCAATTGACGCGTCGACATGACATCGAGTTATGACGAGCAGCATTATTGCACACCGCCGCCGTACACATTGACGCGCTCATTACAATTGTATCGGACGTCATTTCGTTCCTTTCTGGCGGGCTCGATTTCGCTGAGAGCCTACTCCCCCGCGAATGCAACGCCGTGGGAACTGATTTTCTATGAGAACCTGCGCTGACGATGGACATTTTTTCCTCGATAGTTAATCTGCAACTGCCAAAGTCGTCATTGTAATCTGATTTTCTGTCAAATTCTGTCTGATTGTCAAATTTGTAACCCGCAAATTTTCATTATTTACATTGTTTCGTACGCAAAACAAGTCAGTTAATTTTATTAATGAAAAGGTTAGTGAGGTCGACTGCCCACGGCGGCAATTTAACTTTCACAGGCAAGGATCCAGAGTCCATCGCGTGTTTGAACTATTCAGCGGTTAACGGAAGTCCCAACGAATCTCTCCCTCAGCAAGGTTGCCGGCGTTCAAGATGTATTACACGACGAGACCCTTCCTCATTTCGCAGAGAGCGAGAGCCAAGGATTCATCTAGAGTCATGTAGGTTAAAAGCAAATAGCCCGTGGCTCAAGGTGTTGGTAATTGATTGCAGACACTGTCAGTCCGAGTGGTAGTTACTGTGGCAGTCCTAATGGCGAACGCCACCTGAAGGCATCTTTAGAATAATATTTATTGCAGTTTACCGACAGACGTGTATCTTTTTCCTATAAATTCCCGATCGTATGGCTTGACAAGTGCATACGGCTTCTATTTGTGGGAGCGCTCCAAAATATTGCGTCTACCGACTTCATGTGGAAAATCTTACGTCAACTAGACGTAAAAAAGAATAGAACATTTTTTTTCCCTTTGGTGGCACATGAAAATAAATGAGATAAGGGTAAAAAAAGTCTATAATTGTAGAAAAGATCTACAGAAATGTAGTAATATTTACAGGAAATTGAGAAATTCGTTTTCAACAATAATTTTATTTTACAAAATTAAAAAAAAATATCTACTTGCATTGGTTTAAAAACAAGCACTTTTTAATCTTCTCTCTTTTTTTTTATAACAAAGCAAAACATACGAATAACGTACTAAACAAAGATTACTCGGCAGTTTAATTTCCAAAGAACGTACAGATACTCGTAATAAAAGCTTGTTCTACTAGATGCATTTTTCAACTAAATCCTTTTACCTACACGAGGCGCACGAAAGCGCGTTTGCACATCGTGCTCGAGCGACGTCCGGCCGGGCTGTAAATCAGTTCGGCGCATCGGAGGTATTTCGGTTAAATGACACATGAGTGTCCTATACGCGCGAGACTGTCCGAGAGTTCTATCTTTCTCTCCCCGTCCGGCTCTTCTCTCTCTCTCTCTCTCTCTCTCTCTTCCTGCGGGGGATATTCCTGCCGTACGTGTCGGGCTGCGGAGAATTGAATGCGACGCATTGTCCGGCTTAGCTTGACCGTAGGATATTGCCGCGACCGAGGGTGAGACTGCCGCCCGAGAAAATCGCGCCGAGGGAGGAACGATAAAAAGCGGCTTTATTTAGTTTTCCAAGTTAATAATGTTTTATAATCGAATAAAGGGGCTTTGTACGCGAGATATTTAATAAAATATTTCACTGGGATAGCTGGACTTTTTCGAAATTTATTGATGCCTGCAGACGAGATTCGATGAAGCTGTGGTGGAATAAAATTCACTTTTTTTCCTGCTTTCAGAAAGTCTTTGACAATGAATTTTTTTGATTTTTAAATTTCAATCAATCTTTTAGAATTGTTTAATAAAAATTTCTAAATTTCTAATAGACCCAACTATAGATTTAATTTATAACAGTTAGTTTTCTATTGACAACTAGATGCATTGTTTCCGCATAAAAATGACGGAAAATATAATTGGCCATTTTTTTATTATTTAGCTTTACACTGCGCTTGTACAATTCACTTGAAGAATCAATTAAAAATATTTTTCATTTTTTCCACTGTCGACTGCTGTACAAACGCAACGAAAAATATCCCGCCAAATTGGATAACTACAAACGAAAAAAAAAAAAAAAAAAAAAAAAAAAAAAAACCCCGCTTGAGCTTGAAGAAGCGAGAAGGGCTTCTCTCGTGAATTTTTGTCCCGCCATTCACGTTCATTTGCCGTATCGTCACGTGTCTTATCGAGATTTATCGCGCGTCATCTCACCGCGTGAGCCATATTTCAAGAGCCTTTTTGCTCGGGCGCGAGCAGCGGATCCCGGCTACTATTTCGCGAAACACGAGTCCTTTCTTAGCGGGCTTCGTTCCTCTTTTCTTTTTTCGAGAGTCGCGCGCGAAAAAAGGAGAGGTCGGGGCCTCGATGCGACGAATGCGAGCTGCTTCTCGGCTGAAATGTCTCGAACTCACGGCGAGCAGTAATTTAATGGCACCGGAACGTTTAGGATCCTATACCCTTCGCGTCTCGTAATTTGAGAGCCGAAGTACATTTTCAGCATTTGAATTGGGTTTGGATTGTTATTTTTTGACTCTGCGGGTGCCAAAGTTGAAATATGATGAGTGCAAAATGTGTGAAGTAAACATGTAAAGCTGAAGGATGTTAACAAAGGCAAGTGGTTACATTTAGTAAACTTAAAAATCAAGCGAATTGTTAAATAAAAACACTTACATGGTAATTAAATTTTTTTATTTTGGTTATTAACTATTTTCAAGTAAATCCTAGAGTACAGTAAAATATCGAAAATCCTCTTTAATAAAAGAAAAAAAAACTTAGTTATGCTTTATAAAATATTTTTTATTGTATAAACGTTAGTATAATTGCACGAGAAAAAGTCTTAAATAATCATATTTAAACAAAAAGCAAGGAATCCTCAGAAAAGGCATTTAATAAGCAAAATAACGCTCGATTCCCTCTATTAACTGCAATCATATCATCGTCAATTAATCCGCAGTTCTCCGGCCGTTCCTCCTTTTTCCCTCGCGCATCTCTTCGGCAATCGAAATTTCGGCACTGCACACTCATGCTCCGGCTGCGCTTTCCTTTTCTCCAGGGAGATAAAGCCATTGGGGTCCTTTATGCGTCTGCGATTTTCGGCATCCGATCCGCGCATACACGCGCGCCTCTCTCTCTCTCTCTCTTTCCCGCTGATAATACGTTATTGCTTTTCTTCGGCGAAATGTGCGCGCGACGTAACGAGGAAGGGCTGCGCGAGGCTTACGGGCTGCTCGCCTGCTGGAATATATCCCGCGGGAGATGTGGCGAGAGTGAAAGAGGGAAGCGGCGACGAAGGAGTCGAGGAAGCGGAGAAAGGAACCGCGTAATGAGTCTCGCAAAATATAGCTAACGACGATTGTCGAGCGGCGGTCTAGCGTTAGGCTTTAACGGTCCTTGTACAGTGTCCATTTCTGCAATGTTCGTGTTCTCTTGATCCAAGACTGAAAAAGCTTCTGTTTTGTAATTCATTCATTCGTTTAAATTGGATACTATTCCCAAATATGAGGATAAAGAAGGTACGACAAGCTTCTGCTATCAATTAAATGATGCTTTTAATTGTGTGACTTCTGCCTGAATGTATTTTCTGACTAAATCTAATAATATTATTGTTACAAGCCTCTATGAACTCGAGATTTCAATATTAATTTGACTGTGACTAATAGCGGTTAGTCACTAAGAATTTTAAACGTTTGTAAGTCACATTGGTGTGTTTTTATATTTTAGTTAAAAATATGAAAAAAAATATCTCAAAAAACCCAAGTACAATTGATAAATAACGTAACAGCAACATAAACTAAAAATTGTTTATCGATTCGAGAAATATCCCTCTCTAGTTTTATATTTTGCACCGCACTTCTTTTTACGCCGGAAAAAGCTTCTTTCCCCCGCTTTATAACCGCCATTCGTCCATGCATGATCGCTACCCTTTCTCGAAAGGCATCGTTTCTGCATGCCTTGCCGCTCCTCTCCGACACCCCGCTTCTTACGCTCTTCATCCTTTCGGCGCGCTCTCTGCACTTTCGCCCCGAGGCGAGTCTACGGAATGGTCGGCGATAAATTTAAGACGGTTACTGCTTTTCGATGGTTTAATGCAGGGGAATGGAATCGAGTAGCTGCGACTACGACACGGATCTACGAGATAAAGCGTCGCCGGCTGGCGGGAGAAGAGAAAAAAAAACGAAGATAACGGGCGCGTTTCGGCTGTAGTGGAAAAATAAAGGCGAGCTGGCGAAATCTGGACGATTCGGCGCGTCGGCAAGTGCGCGCAACTGAAGAAGGAAATTGGCCGCGGCTGTCGTTAAGATTAGGAGAATCGTCGGCGAAAGCCGTTTCAGATAGAGAGGAACTATTTAGAGAAGGAAGTCATGTGTCTGTGCACTTTATTTGTCGGGTAATAGATGTATCGAGAGAAGGAGCTTTCGGAAGAATGCTATTTAAGACGAGCGCGAATACTTTCAATTTGCATCGAAAATAAAAAGCTTTGAATACGATGCTAAAAAGATAACAGTAGCATATCCATCTAGAGATTATTTTCTTTATTCGTTGCAGAAATGAATAATAATTTTATTTCTATTTTATACAAATTGCTGATTAATTCGCATGACGGGAGATGTATCAACTTCATGGCCTTCTAAATGTTTTAAACAATAACAACATAGTGCACTGCAAATATTGTATAATTTATTATGACAAACATATAATATTATGTATAGAACGGAATGAAGGAAAAGATTAGTACAGTTGGTATAAAAATGATTTTATTTGTTCTTCGCGTAACATTAATTTGAACACCGTTATGCATCCGAACACAATTATTGTACCCAGCGGAAAAACATCAGTTCTTCCTTCTGCTCATCTACAATTTTATCACCCCCGGTCATAAGTCAATAATAACACGAACTCGGTGTAAAGACTCAAAAGAAAGCCTTAACTTCGCTCGCAGAGACACGTAATACATTAGAAAACATCGAGTACCTAACAGTATTCGAATTTCGCAGTGCGAGAGGATCGCTTCTGTTTTCCTTCGCGCCTTTTACCCTCGCTGGGCGAAGCTCTTTATTATCTATCCTTACCGTTATTCGCTGGACGAACGAAATTGGCTGGCTGCATTATTACCGATAATCGCCGAAGGAGCGACTGCTTGTGTATACTATACGTAGGGCTCGGGAGTTACACATCTCTCGGGTTTGCGCAAAAACTCGAAACTGCCATTCGGACTCTGTGCCCCGTTATTTTCTCGGCTCAGGTGCTGTTGCCGCTCTTGCTTTATTAAGTTTAGTGCGCGCGGCTTTTTGTGGGTTCTAATGCGATTTTTAATGGCTTATAGGATGGAAAAGTAGCAAGACTTAACAATCGCTGTTAAACTTCTTCTGGAAGATTCATTATATTTGACGATTTTTATTAGACATAAGTTTAAATATCTTTTCACTTTGGCTTCTTCCTTTAATTTTTCCATAAAAATATTAGAATCTTACCTGCATGTAATGTTAACTAACTAAGAGCAAGTAAAACATTTTATATATTATTTTCAATTGCAATTAGTTTATTCAATTTTCTATTTTGAAATCTCTAAATTTTTTTATTAAACATCAGCACGAGGAACTGTTTTAAGATTTAATTTATCAATAAATGGTATAAAAACATTTAAAAATTCATCAGATATTCCCGCTGCATTAATATTGTTTAGTAAATACCAAAGTGGCAAATAGTCTATAACTTATATAATGTTGTGATAAGCTTTCAGTTTATTTTTGCAACTCTACATCAACATATAGTACATGAGAATAGACCATAAAACTCCTTGGCAAACTAAAATATAATTTTTTATATATATAGTAAGTAATATGTATTTTTTTACATTTTAAAAATTATAAATACTTACAAACATAATTGAAATATACATGATGCATATTTTCTTCTAAAATATTATTGATAGTACACTGGAATCATTAAATGGAAAGGGACAAATGTATATTACAAGTGTATATTCTATTTTACAGTTTAATTTCTTATAAAAGTATAAAAATGAGTCAAGTTTAAGTAATTTCCATTTAACATTATTGAAGTAACGAAGTACTGAAATCCTGAAATCTGAAAGATGCAAATAACTATTGCGAGTTTTTCTATAGAATAACACTACTATATCTTTCAAGGTTTTGATAATCTGTGCCAGTATCTGTACCATAGTAACGCAATTTTTTAAAATAAAGAAATAGTCAATCTTTTTGCATGAAACTTTTTCTGTGTTAAAGATTGACTTAAAATATGGAAATATAACGCTGATGCCATCCACATAAATTAAAAAATATAATTAAAAAGTATTTTTTTCAAAAATACGGTAACCTAAAAACCGTATTTTAACGTATACAGAGCCTCTATATACTCCGTCTATATAGTATTAGGCATTTGTTAAAAACTCAGACTTGCCTCGAGGCGCTATCGCGCCTCTTGATAGTAACTACTATATAATTCTTTTTCGTAAGGGACAACCCAACAAAAATGCAGCGCTGGTCATTTTCCAGGAATCGTAGCTTCAGTAAGCAGTGGCCCGAACGCGATAGTCATCGTCGTCGAAGCGAAAAGTAAAGAGAAGCTGCCGACTCCAGCAAGCGACCGAAGACTGACCGGCTCGCCGTCGCCGTGGGCAGCGATATCGGATAAACGAGTGAAATGGTTTTGACGTGGAGTGGAGCGCCGTGCCATTCCACAAATCCATTGTGCTCGGTGCCAATTAAACGGTGCCGCCATGCGTGCACGCCGGTCCAGGAACTAACTGGCCGTTCTCAACACGGTCACGGATCTCCCGCGTAGACGCGCGACCCTCCCGCGGAGGAAGCAGCTATATATGTACATATATATATGTGTATATATATATACATATATATTTGCGTCCGAGCGCATTCGGATAACCGCTGATTGGGGAGCATCTGGACCTCGGACGTTCCGGCAATTATCGTACACGCTTACTCCTGTGCTGAATCTGTCTGTGAGCGCGTGGACATGTGCGGGTTCGAATAGATACGAGCGACTTGCGATTCTGTATTGTATGTCGCTGTTGAATACATGTAATTGTTGCGACCTCCGTGTACAGGTAACAATTATATTAACTAGACCAGACTACATCTTATTGTATAAGGAGCTTCTTTGTGCCGTTGATGAAAAAGATATAGTTCGTTGGCTAGATTTATTCTAAGAAGCAGCTCGAGTCTCTTGCCTGCGCATTGCAATAAAATTGCAGTACTGATAGAGAGAAGTACTTTTTAAATCTGCTAGATTATTAAATGTAATTTTTGTTTCGGAAAGACGTCAACGCAAAGAATCTATTTTTCGTTAATTCTCTTTAAATATTTATCTCTTAACTTTTGCTAAAACTGATTTTCACATAATATTTCGAGTTATCGAAATCATGAGACAAAAAGCAGAAACTAGACAATACTACTTGATCAATCGCTCTGGCAAAGATCGTGCTTGCAGTAACGATAAGCGAATGGTCAGTGAGGTAGTTATTATCTAGCTATCGTCCCATCCGCAGGCATCAGAGCATTAAGTGTGCCCAGCAGCAGTGCTCTAGATGTTGTCGCTGGATCTGCAGAGCGGCGACAGTCCCTCTATCTCTGCTTGCGCGTTATAATCGATGGATTATCGCCAGGAGTGAGCTGATCAGTATAAATCGGTTGATTGGTTTCTACCGCTTGATCCTTCCCTCTTGCCGATGCGGTTACGAGCGCCGTCGTCACCGAGGCTCGCTCTTCTAAGGTTCGCCCCGTTGCATTTACATAATCCGATCCAGACTTGCCGCGGCTCAGGAGGAGCGATTCTTCGTGGATTATGCAGTGTCGGCCAGGTTAATTAACAGAGCTGAGCTTTAGCTGAAAGCAGCGATATTCATGATAAATTTTGTATTTTTTATTTCTTTTCAAAGAAAATTGCAAGGGACATAGTTGTAAAGGATACATTAGTTTATGGGCGCCATTTAATATTTTGACCCATTATATTCTTTTTCAAACGATCACTTATTTTTGTAATATAAAACAATCGTTTAAAATATTTTAGAAATGTGTAAAAATAGGAAACATAGCAAGTTTTTGAGTAAAACATATCAAATATTATATTAGTCATAAATATTAGAAGAAAATTTCTTTGATTCAACGATATTAAAAACTTCGGTCGAAGATTTTGTATAGTTGGTAAATAAATTCAGAACCAATTAATCAAATGGCTTCTCGTGTAGTAATACTCCTCGAATCCAGGAAAGGAAGACGAGTTAAACGTGACCTACCGAAGCCTTGTCCAGCCAAGACACGTGTTCGGCCACGTGTGCCTCCATACCCTTAGTCCTTTCCTTTTGTTTTTCCTCCTCCTTGTCCCTTCTTTATTCCTCCTCGACTCACCCCGACTCACCATTTGCTGCAGCGTATATAAACTCGCGTCTTTTTGGTCCGATTTTGCGCCTGCAGCTACCGCCCCCCTCTCTCTCTCTCTTCCTTTCTCTCTCTCTCTATCTCTGCCTTTGCTAAAGCCGTGGGGCTCATTCGTTTTTTTGCTCGTACAAAGTACGGCGCGCAGCCGCTGCCGGTTTCTTCAAGCTACTCCTTTACCCGCGCGAAGGGAGAAAAACAGAGCCCGAACTGCCCAAGGAGACTTTTATTATTTTATTACGAAACGAGTTTGCGGCGGTGCTCCGCGTGCACCCGAGGAGCAAAGAGAGGAGCGCGCCGCGCTAAATGGAGAGAGGAAGATGACGGCGGGAGTAAGAAGCGCAAGAGCAAAAATAAGAGGATAAACGCAGCAAGCCGAGTGTATAACCTTCGCTTCTTTGCTGCCACTGTTTCTTCCTCAAGCTTTTACCATGCGCCAAACGAAATTATCGCGCGGGCTTCCTAATATTATTTTAAGACATTAAACTGTTTGTATCTTGCGATGAGTCTAACGATTTTTAGAATTTTCATTGCCCGTACTTTTTTATACTTTTTTGTTTCGTTAATATTGTAATTTAATAATTAATCTAGAAATCATTACTACATAGAATTGAAAGGCATTGTATACAGAAAATGTCACAAAAATAAAACGCAATAAAATTGCAGAATGTTGTCAAAATTAAAGAAAGTTATCAGTAAATACAGTGGTTTTGACGAAAATACAAATTTCATCAAAGTTTATTAAATATTATACTTTAGCGTTAAGGTTAATTTTAGTTTTAGTTATAAGCCAACTATGCCTCATAATAAGTGTTTACGTGTAGTAATTACATGTAAATAATTCTGGTTTAATAAATAAGTACTCGTATTAAATCAAACATTTTTTAAAAGCTAAAAATAGTAAGAAAATTTTCAGAGTATTTGATACATATTAATGTTAAATGCATTCTAAGATGAATAATGTAATAATTGAGTAATAAACTAAGAGACGGTCGGAACTTGATCAACGTCTGGGCGAAAGTAGCCTCTTCTTTATTACCGAAGATTACCGAAGAAAGGACAAAAACAGTAGCAGCAGTAGCCAGTCGTCATGAATATTCAGACATCCGAAAGGTAGCAGCGGAGCGTTGCCTCCGCCGATGGGGCAGCCTCCGCGAGATAGCGATCTCTCCGTTCGCGATTTATGACGTGCAGCGTCTTCGAACCCCGAGCCAAGAAGCCCTCGGCCGCGCCCCAGTCCCGCGTCCTTATCGTAACTCGTAATTCTTCTTTATTTCTATTATTTATCTCCTCGTTATGTTACTTATCTGCTCGTTCTTGGTGCGCCTTGTAGGGAGATTCATCGCTGGAAATGGACGCAGGATCATCGGAGTGTATCGACTGCCCGCTCGTTTCAGGACTTTTTCCAGGAGCTCGTGTTTGGGAGCAAAGTGTCCTAATGTAGAGGATATTTTTACTTTGACGTGTTTGATGTCCAGTTTTATCGTTGCTGACAAATAGTACATTTCGTGCAATTTTTCTAATATTTTTACAGTTTTGTATCTCTACAGTTTGATAGCTATAGTTATTAGGAAAGTAACTGTTTATCACATTAGTAAAAAGTAAAAGGAATGTCTTTTAAATATGTTAAAAAGGTTGAATTTTTTATAATACTGATATACATATATTTTCTCATTTAAAATTCTTATGAGCTATTTATACGTAGTTGAGAAGAATAACATATATTTACCTTCTTGTAAGTAGATATACAATAGAAGTGGATTTTAAAACAATTTTATAACATTTCAACATAATCTAAAATTTAAATTTTACATTTCCGTTAGATTTCATCTATAATTGCTTAGCCATATTTTTTGAGCAAATCCAAATCCAATTATTACGCAATAGATAATTTAAAGATATATCAGAGATTGCGGTTTAACTTACAGTTTTCCTGTACATCCCCGCGTATCTTGAGTAAGGTCAGTGCCGTTGACATATCGCGGTGTTAGTGACCGCGTGACGTCAAAAGCCACGTGATCCCCGGTTTAACTTGCAGGCAAAAGTAAAAGAACAGGAAGGGAGTGGGACAGTATAGCGAAGACGCGCCGCGTTGTAACTCTCCTCTTGCTCCAGCTTAGCATCCGATGGCGGCTTCGCGAAGTGGAAGGGGAAAGGGCTCCGAGTGGGATCGGAGACTGGTTTCTGTAGGGGGGGGATCGCGTAGTACTACACTGCGTACTATTACGGCGCACGTGCGAGTGCAGACCGCGGAGTAGTAGTAAGCGCGAAGCGCATGACCGTTCAACGGGAGAGATTTTCGACGAGATTCAACGAGATGATTTATGCCCTGCTCTTGAGCAATGCTCCTTGCTTGCGGGCTTCCAGTTTTTTTCAAGCCAGAGATTTTTATCTGGTAGCCAAGAATCAATTACTATCCATTGTGCAATGAAAAGCGAAAAAGGCTTAGGTTTATATATTGGTTGTGGTAATTAATTGACCTCGAAAAAACAGCGTACAAGATATCTGTTTTATTTCAAAATATACGTATTGGACTTTATCAGATAACCATTTTTAATATTTATAAATAATATACATTTCTATTTAATTTCAAAATTCCGTAATTTTTCATTTTAACATCATTGTTTCTTATTATTCAAAAACTAATTGATTTAATTTAAACATAAGCATAAATTATTAAATTTAAGCTAACAAAATCTAACAATGTAAAAAATGATAAGAACGGTGCAGCGTAATAATTTTTAAGTTCGCCTCTCATCAATCGATATTTATTAAGACCATAAGCCGCCTTAACGTGTAAGTATCAATATTTAAAACGTATTGTACATAATCGCGAAGTTATAAAAACAAAACGTTCCCTTTAAACTTTTTCATGGGTCTCCGCCTGCTGGCTGTGTCGGTTCGTGCACACTTCCCCATAAAGTAATGCGAAGGTTTTTATTTTTCCCAAAATTTACATTTACGTTCTCCACTTTACGCTTAATTTACTGTTATTATCGCGATAATACAGCTGAAATATTTAGAAGCTTAAGCCCGCCTCTAGCAAGGAATGTTCGCGCGCCTGCGCACACATAGGAGGAGCGCATTTATCCGCTGATGTGCGTTGGAGTGCAATAAGAGCATAGTAATAACTTATATCTGCGTAATACGTAATATAACGGATAAGCGATGGAGAGAGAAAGAGAGAGAGAGAGAGAGAGGACGAGAGAAAAAAAGATGCGCGCGCTTTGACGATAATAGTGCGAGTATTATGGGTTGCATATGACGTTTTGTGCTTTTCAGGATGACAGATAAGTCCCGTATCGTGAAAGGAAGTAAAGAGATTCGTGGGTGTCAACGACGCAGCATATAGTGCGTAAGTCACTGTGCGTGCGAAGTTTTCCTATTTTAACTCTTACTGTGGTTTCATTATCTTCTTTTATCCTCATTACCGACCTTTTTTGTAAAGACAGAACAAATAAAATATAATGTATAGAGACTATTAAAAGTGGAAACTGCGTAATTGTTATTATTTCTTTATACAATCAGCATTTGAAGGGCAACTAAAACTATAGCTTTTTTTTAAAGAATTGCAGAAATCTGGCATGGTTTCAATAATACACTAAAATGTTTTTACACGAAATTGGATTACTAGTTGTAACTATGTACAATTTCCAATTGAGTGAATTTGAATCATGGTTCAAGATTGTCTTACGGCTGACTGATTAAGCGGCTGATTGTTCAGCAGAGCGCTCCTCCGTCGACACGTAGTTTAAGAACTCTCTAATGAGGTCCCTTAATACGATTTAAGTACATATATGAATTCTTTTTACAACATCGACTTCTGAGCTGTAGGTGCTCCCCTTATTTAACAATTATTGTCGTTGGCTTTTTACATTTTATAAAGAACATTTAATTTGGATTAATTTTTTCGGGAAATCGGATTTTTATCATTTTAATTTGAACAAATTCCTCGGAATAACATTGAAAAATTGAACATCTTTAAATAGAAGAATAAATTAATTATTAGTATTTGCATTGAAATTTTTATTTACATGCATAAATCGGGTGAAAATTATTATTTCTTGAATACTCTATATGAAAATCTATACTTGAAGTCTATATGAAGAAAGCTCAACCGAAATTTACATCACAATAACAAAAAAATTGATAAACAATTAAAAAGATTGATTAAATAATCATATCACAATTAATATACGTGCACGTCGTGCATTTATCTAAAATCGCTCAGAACGAATTATGTAAGGCTTCTTAATCATCATTTAAACCAGCAACGCGTGCCGAAAGAAAAAGATAATTTCAAAACTTTAAACCGAGCGCCATTGCGCAAACGAAAATTAATGCTTTTTTTCAGTCGCAATGCTGGAGGCGCGGGTGTGAGGAGGGTTGAATAATGGAAACGTCAAAACGTGGCAGTAGCGCGGCTCTGCAGCGCAGCGAGACGCGCTCGCTCCGCGAGAGAGAGAGAGAGAGAGAGAGAGAGAGAGAGAGAGAGAGAGAGAGAGGGAACACAGTAGCCGGGTTGTTCAGTAATAATGCCGGTATTGTTGAGCTTATCAAGCGAGGCTAATTGGACGCGAACAGCTGGGTCGTCGCCGCGGTGGCTGCGCTGCTGTTACTCTTGCTCTGCTGCTCCTTACACTTTGCACTGATAATGTAATAGGCCTATCTAGAACACAAAAGCCACAATGGGTTAATGGATTTCTCTTATAAATTGATCTGAACGTCAAAACAGATATGTGAGTTGTAAAGGCGATTAAAAAAGCAAGTCGGTCCTTTGAATTTAGAGAGTTAAATGTTTAAGTGAGAGAACTGAAATAAATGTATTTGATAAATTGTTACAGCACTTAATAATTTTATTTCATGAAAAAGAAAGTTTTTGGATTTCAGCCTGTTACATTGACTATTGTGAAAATTATAGTGTACTAATAATAATATAGTTTTTTTACAAGTTAAAAGTAAGAAATTATTCATGATTTATTCGTACTGCAGGTACATACATGCGTTCAACATGCTTTTATAAACGTTCGTACATCTCAGAACTGTTTTATTACTGCTGGTGTCAATCGATGTCTTACGACTTACAACGAATGCTCTTTTTTTTTTGTTCAAAGGAATCAAACGTAATTTAAATAAACAACTTAATTTTTGTAATATTATTAAAAGTCACGAAAAAATTCATTTCGATAGGATGAAGAATTCTCAACAACATACTCTTAATTAAAAAACCGGGCCATCAAATATTAAGTTAAATAATCTGAAAGGTTTGACTCTTCTATCCATAAAATCCTCACAGAACATGCCCGCTCGGTTCAAGACTTTTTCCAGGAGCTTGTGTTTGGGAGCAATGGAACCTTGGCGAGTACGACGCATTAATGCTAATCTAGAGGATATTTTTACTTTGACGCGTTTGATGTCTAGTTTTTATCATTGCTGACAATAATAGTAAATTTTGTACGTACTGAAATTTTTCTAATATTTTTAAATACGTTAAAAAGCTGAATTTTTTTATAATACTGATATGTAATTATTTCTCATTTAAAATTCTTATGAGCTATTACGTAGTCGAGAAGAATAACGTAAAATCCTCACAGAACATGCGAACTAAGAATCGGCAATTCGATAACCGGAATGGTAGCAAAATGTCGATACGTAAGTTCTACACCACCCACCGTCCTGCTCTTCGTAAACTTAGCCCGCCTTAAAGAATAACGACTGAACAGATATACTATGCTGTTGCAGATAACGGAGCTGCTGGAGTTCATTTCGGAAAAGCGATATAAAAGAAGACGAAACTCGCTGTCGGGAATTGCTGGGTCGATTGAAGATTGAAATTTTACGATATATTTTGCAGAATAAATGGCCTTTAAATGAGTATAGATTTTTCGAATCTCGCTGTGCTGGAGTCATCTCGCTTTTGCACTGAGCGACTTGTATATTATATAACAGAGAAAAAGGCTTACGCTTGGCGATCGTGAATTCAGCTAGGCAGAGGATCTGATATTTTATAGCATTGCCACGAGAGACTTTTATTGTAATTCTTAAGAAAGCGTTTAGATTACAACAGTTTAATAGTCATAAATTATTTTATCAATTCATTTAGCACCGGTGCTTATAGTCTTTCTTTTTATAATCAACTTTATATATCATTATTATGAAAAAAATTCTTACATTACGTAATTGGAATTCCCAATAAACAAGTGTGAAGTAACATTAAACAAGATTAAATTTTACGCTTGAACCGAGCGCTTGATTAGTGTTTGCGCTGCATCGCAGCGTTTGCTTTCCGAATTGCCGCGACTCAAACTCTCCTCGGCAAAGCGCCCTGACCCGGGGGACAAAAGCCGCAAGACGACGGCGCGGCGCAGGAGCATAAAATCTCCCCGGCAAGTCTCGCTCTCTCTGCGAGCGGCGAGCGAAATTAGTCGATAAACCTCTGCTTTAAAGCTCGCTCCCTCGCCGCCTGCGGATCCGCGCCGGAAGCAGGAAAGTGCAGCTCTGGCTTGACCGAAACTAAACTTTGACAACTTGAAAGGAGAACGATCGCCGAGCGGCATTACGAAACTGTCGAGTTTGGCTTTCTTTTCGACGAACTGAACGAGCTTCCGTTTTGGTGTTCGAAAATGCACGTCATTTTCTATTCTATGGAGCCGTAAAGTTTTGTTTAAGAGATTCTTTCCATAAATTACTCAAACAACTGGCATTAAGCTTACTTGTTATCGTTTGCGTTTCAAGAAAATACGTTGTCTTTGGCGGGACTTAATTTTATCATGGAAAATATAATGAATGAGATTTTAAAAAACTCTAATTTATTATTGTATGTATATATTTTTGCTCATACATACTTTTTTAATTTCATAAGTCATATAATGATAAAATTTTAAGATAAAAAAGTGATGGCAATTCATGGTTATGAGAATAAAGTGGTTAATTTCGGAACATGCAAATTTCGATTTTTAAAATAGTTTTGAGAATTAGAAGATAAAATTAAAAGAGCATTTTTATAGTAGTTACATGTTAAAATTACACTTCCTTACAAAACAATGATTCGGGTGACTTTTAACTTTCAGATCAAAATTTCGCATCGATGCATATGCGGAGCGCTAGAATGAAATTTTGAATTACAAGTGGATTTAGTTAGTTTAAGAAAACTTATATTAAAAAAAATTCAAATTAAACCCCTCTGCACAAGCATTAAGTCCAAGCAGCATAAAACCTGCTTCACTTTTAACGTCCTTTCTTTGAACATAATACGACGTTTCATTAAAAACTTTCAGCTCTGTCGAGAAAACTGGCAACAGTAGGACTTCACAGTAATTACTAATTGACTTCGTACTACTTTCGCGCTTGCATAAAAAGACGTCGACCGCCGCATCTTCCCACAGAGAACGTTTACGACAGTGCTCTGGCTCGAAGTACAGCCGAGTGACTTGGCTAGCCATCGACTTATCGATAATACTCAATTACATCATCCGTCCCAGTAATAATAGCGCACTCGAAGCGAGCGAAAGAGGATATTAATTGCCATTTCTATCCCGAAACGATCGCAGCGACTCCCACGCAGCGAATAGGGATCCAATCGACCTTGCTTTCGAATCGAGGTTAACTCGATTCTCCATGCGGATAGGAAAGTCGTGAGCTCCTTCCCCTCCCCGATGACAAATGAGTATGAGTAGTGGCCGCGATTTTTCTCCCGCTTGACTCGCAGCTCTTTCGAGTGCGCCCGAACAGGAGCCGATGTATCGCCGGGCATCAAATTTCATTAGTCGCAGGAAAGCAGCCGCGCGGAAATATATTGCTGGACTAGTCGTCCGCGGAGCCCGAGAGCGCCGAGATACGGCGTTATCTCCAGCGTTTTTGCAAAACAAATTGATTGCGTCTCCTCCCATTTTGCTCTGGTCGGGACAGTGACTCATTTGCCGACTAATAATAACGTTCAGTTACTCATCTTTCTTCGGCTTCTGTTGTATAATTTTCTTTTCTATATAGTAATCGTAATTATTTTCTAGAGTAGTAAACGAGTCTTTTCTTCTTAATTTATAAAATTGAAAAGAATGCAGCAGTTTATTAAAGATTACCGTTATCGATTCATGTAACTATCTTCTTTATTTGTTATTCCTGCAAACTTAATTTTTATCCAAAATAAGAAAAAACTAACTTCACCAAAATTATCGCTCACAAAGAAAGTTCGTTATCCGGCTTACGAATGCATGAGAATCTTTATCTGTCCTTTCATGTGTGAGAATTAAACAATGAAGCAACAAGTATAAACGCCGCATGGCGCAACCCGATGTTTGCGAAACGATGTAACTCTGCATAAAGTTTTTTTTTTTTTATCTTTAATGACTACGCGACCGTATTAATTTACACTTCCCGTCGATATCAGAGACGTAATTTGATTGCAGACGAGTTATCAGGAGTCGAAGTGCATCGGACTAACAGGCAAATGCAGCGCAATAAACCGTGAGAAATATCGCCTGAGATGTCAAATACTCGTGTCTATTTATAAACGGAGGCAGACTCAATATTAACAGTAATTAATAATTTTAATTGTCACGTCGATAGCATCGACGTTTGCGACAGTCATATTGCGGATCACTTGAAGGAAAAACACTGTGATTAATCTTAATGGAGAGCTAAATATTAATGATGGATATGATTTTTCTTTTGCAGGTTATTAACATTTATTTCTCAATGATTAAAAGTATAATTTAATTAAATGGAGCTTCACGCGATTTGTTTAAAATATTTATGAATTCGCTTAAAACTTGTCTTAAAAAGACTTTACAACAGAAAAAGGGGAAGTGCATTGACGTTTGTAAGTTATCAACACTCGTTTTATTGTATTAATACTGTACTTAATTTTGAATAGCCTCGACGTCACGCATTCATTACATTTTTATTTTTCACGATAGTTCATTGTTTTTATCTGATTTTAATAAAATATATATATAAAATATAATTATAACTTGCGGAGCAGGGCGCAATAACGAGCACCATAAAAATGCAAGGCAGATACCACCTGCGCAAAAATACGACGCCCATCCCAGCCGACCGCAAAAACTCGTTTTCACGCTGAAAAACAAGTAAAATGGGAAAGTACGCAGCTTGTAAGTCCTGAAAAATCGGGTCGCTTCTGCCGGAGGCGGACGATGATTTGCGCGTCCACTTAGCAGCGCGACGATGATCGATAAGCCGGAAGTGGGCTGTTCTTACGTATCGAGTACGCCGATTTATCTCGTTAACCGACGAAGGGAGAGGAGTTGCGGGAGAGACGAAAAGTCGCATGATCGCGCGTTGCGCGTTAACGTGTCATTAAGCCCGAGTATTCATCACCCCGGGAACTAAGCGAGACTTTTATGCGTGGACGTGTCGATGTGCGGAACTCGTTTACTGCGTCCGAAGTAGGGATAGAAAAATGACGGCACGCCGCACAATGAGCTACTTTATCCGCGTAATTGAGTCGAAGACCGTTTAGTCAGACGCGAGTATGAGATCAGTTCGAAAGTGAGAGGGAGCTGATCAAGCTTCTCGAGCGGTAAAGTTAAAAATTTCTATGTGATTCTTTAAAAATTCTTGACTCAACTGCTTAATAATAAATAATTATACGGGTGCAGTTCTAAAAAAAGCAACTTTTAAATCCAAGGCTACCTTCACGACCGCTGGGAACAACCTTTTCCCACTCGGTTATAATTCAATCCTTTTTCAAAAAAACCGCAGCAACCCAATGCGCTCGACAACCGCGAACGACGAAGGGGCTGTAAGCGAAAGCACATGCAAAATCAGAGCAGCCCCGGGGGGAGGGGGCTGTTTCTCGCGAATCCGTGGGGGTCCCACGCCGCCCACCAACCTCCCCTCACCCCCCAGAAACGCGGGTAATCGTCCGCCCGGGACGCGCGCGAGCACGCAGAGGTAACGTTCGGCGAAAAATACGTATAAATTACACGCGATGCATTCTCGCGTTACCCGGCGCGTAATCATCGGGTTGGCGTTGCGAGCGGACACGTGACCGGAGACTACGGAGGAGTTAACAATCGGTTTTGGCCGGCGAGAGCGCTTTTTCCGTCCGGAGCGGTAGCTTGTTGCTCGCTCGTTTTTAGGCCGAGTTATATAGGATTATGGGCTGCAGGCTGGTGGACAAGTTGGATAATTGATGATTTTGGGCACTTCCTTGGGTGGACAGTCTAATTTTGCGCGATTTATAGCATAGAATCGCTGCGATGAGTGCTCATGTTTTATGGGAATAATAAAAGGAATGGCGTGAGAGTTTTATGGGTGTCCGCTTGTCGTTACTTTATGTTCTTTTGGGAATTAATTGGTTATTAATATTAATAGGCTGTTGTAAATTTCACTTTTACGAAAAGTTTTCGATTCGGCGATGAATTTTTTTTTTTTTTAATTTTTTAATGTCGCATCCCCATATTCGCGTATTAGCAGAACGAATAGTCAGTAGATTTGGAACACGTACTTTTACTTTTGGTTTCTCAGTAGGATTATGGCGAACGACGAGTTCGATTCCCGCCACCGAAAAATCCGGCAGACATTTTTTTTTAAATGTTTCCGACAATTTCGGACTGACGGGCGGATTCGAACCCGCGCCCTCCAGCAGTTTTGCCTTGGGAAGTCCGGCGTTTACCGTAGGGATAAACAAACCAATGCCTTCACCGCCTGAGCCAAGGCCGCTCTTGGCGATTGTATAAAGAAGCCATTTATTAAATTAATGATTAAAATAATACACGTCTTTTACTGCTTGTCGAAATGATAGTGGAATACATTTATTTCCGTTAAAAGTGCACAGGCGTTAACGAAAACGCGCAAAAGCTCGAAAAGTTTCACTGAAAAAGTTTCCAAAGCAAAGTTGAGCTTTTTGTCAAGCCCAATAAACCGAATTGGTTTAAATTGAGAAAAAGGGATTTCTTTCCAAGCAATGCACTACAGATAAATGCTCGGCCATTGAAAGTCGTTTCACGTCAGCGCATGCATAATAGGCCCGCACAATCAGCCGCGGCATCCTCGGGCTTTTGTAAGCGAGAGTTCGCTGTCGAATTCCACTTCCCTTTCATTCGCTAAAACAAATCGCGCGCATTGCACTTAGCTGATGAAGGCCTGGCATGCACGCGCGCGCGTTTCCCTCTCACCCTCCGCTGCAAGTCTTCTTCGCTCTGCACTTCTGGGCGCACGGAGGTGTGCAGGCGTCGAGTCGAATTTCAATGAGAGGAGCGCGCGACCCTCGTCAATTTTCCTATCCCCGATAGACTTCTTTCTCGGGTGCGGCTGTATGCGTATGCCACTCGATCGATTTGCATCTCGTGATCGAATTGCCGGAGGAAGTAGTAGGCACTTATAAGTGGACAAATTCTTAAAATGGCGAAAAAACTCTTTTCATCGGCTAAATATGTATTTACTGCTCTCCTTTATTTATGCGCATTAATTTGCATTTTAAAGCTAATTAGTAAAACCATCTGAAACAAGGTGGCCCTCCGACTAAAAATAATGAGGTTTTTAATTTTGCAAAAGTGGCGCATCTACATTACAAAATCGATCCGACTTAATTTTTCTACAAAATTTCTCTGCAGAAACGTTAATATTGCATTAATTACGAAAGCCCTCAATGAACGGACGCTTAATTAATCAATCCAATCATTATTATCAGCGATCCGGAAATCAACGCCCGAAAACCCGAGGCCATAAAATTTGAGCGAAGGGCCCGCTTAATGAAATCTGCGGAACATCGAGGCGCGCCGGCGAAACATCAACCCTATATGCGCCAGAACCTCTCTTTCCCATAAAACTGCGAAGTCGGTGCAGCGTGCGAGTGAAAACGCGCACGTGTCCCTTTGGAGGGGGGGGAGGTTAATTTAATAGGTATACCGATAGCCCGCGCATAGCCAGTATGCGTGTAATGCCTGTCCGCTCTCCCCTTTTGCTTTTCATATAACGGCGTATTTTATTTTACTGCGCTTATTTAACGTTCGATGCTGGTAATGCACGCAATTTCGAATAAATTAGAATTTCTGACGTCTGACGTGTCGGTGTTTTTTTTTTTTTTTTTTATAGAAAATAATGGATTTTTTAAACTCACCTTAACAGCTTTTCAGAAAGAAGGCCTTTTTTCCTTCTGCTTTCCTGGTAAATGTAATTAAGAAATCTCTTTCGCTTATTAAATCCCTAAAGGGTTCTCATCGATGCAGACGAATGTTGACGTTATCAGATGCCCGTAACATATTACGTCTACGGACTCCAGGCGCCGACGAGGCATCGCACTCAAGTATGCACTGTAAATAATGAGAGTACAGAGGCATCGAAATAGAGAACAAATCGCGTGACCTCGTGTACTGACGACAAACCTTCGCCTCGTTCGCGTTCAATTATCATTAGCGTAAACTTTAACTAATGACTCTTTCACTTTCCTTAATGGAATCAATGATTTCCGACCCATTCGGCAGATTACTCTACGAAGAAAACTTCCGTTTTACGGCCCGTATAAACTTTTTTTATCATCGAAGCGAGAAACTTCTTTAGGAATGAATAATACTTTATGTTTACAAACGCGAAGTTGTCATTTGCAAGCGACTGAATTCTACGAAGAAATTATGAGTTTTTAAAGTTTAGTTTTTGCGATGCTTTTCCGTGGAGATAATTAATGTACGTTTACACTCTGTATTTTGCAATGTGATAATTGAAAGCAATCGTAAGCAAAAACTATCGATTTATCATACACCTCTATTTTCAAAGTGTTAACTTTGGCAAACAAGCTTACCCCGTAATCGACCATAGCACCGAATACTAATAATTTTTAAAAAATACAATCTCTCGCAGTCACTATCGCTTTACATCGCGAAATCCGTCACTCGGCGTTCGAGCAGCGATCAATTCAACGCGAACGAATAATATCTATTAATTATGTTTGCCCGTCGGGATCCGATGCGGGGGCAGGCAAAGCGGAACTCGGACCGGAGGGCAATAAACGACGGCCCGGTTTATCACGAAACGGAATTAAACGGTTTACGAGTGGACCGCAGATTAGTGCGCGGACGAACGAAGGGAGAGAGGGCCAGGATTTCTCCCCCGGCGCCGCCGCGCTGCGATTCGCGGAACAGCCCGCGGCGGTGGCTACTCCATCATTTGTAAAATCAAGCGAGTGTGCAGGCCCCCAAGGCTGCGAGTCTGTTTGCGCGCCTGTTTTTCCGCGATGTAAACGCACGTTCGATTCTGCTTAATTTTATTTTCGCCGTCGAGCTTCCGATTCGCTTCGCTGTAACAAAGTCTCCTTTTTATCGCCCTGCGGAAGCGGTGTTTTTCTTCCATTACATAGGGGCGTGCTTTTTTTCGAGAACGACTAATTAAAGACAAATTTATGCGCGTTTCCGAGGCAACAAGCAATTTTAACCGTTTCATTATGTTTCTCAGTTTTTATAGTGCGTATACATCAAAGGTTTGTATATTTTAGTAATAATGCAGTGCAGTAATAATTTAACATACTGAATCGAATAATAATTCAAGTTTACAAATCAAAGGACGTATTTTTCCATTGATATTTATACAGCTTGTTGGGTTCAAGCGTTCCAAAGTAAACGTCAATTTTAGACATTTACGGTTTAATTTTGATTCTGTCGACTGCGAGCGACGAAATGCACGGTTGGTGACTTTGTTCAATACCGCTTGCAATTTCCCTTTGCAAGTATAAGCGAATTATTGTTATTATATCACGTATCTAATGACCAGTGGATTTAATACGCCATCAGCTCTCGAAATATGGGAGGAAACGAGAAATTCACTAAGTGCTTTGTCGATTATTAATTATCAAATACACACTGCGCGCGAGTCAGGGAATTTACGACGTTCCATAGTTTGCCGTGTGTTAGGTAATGAATTTGTAAATTTCGTCAGTTTTCAGAGCTTTAATACCTTATCAATGCGTAATTGAAGTTAGTCGGTTAAGTGGAAGCTTAATGGCGATTGAAAAGTCAATCTCGCGTTTGCAATTCAGTTAAGTTTATAAAATAACCCAAAAACGCATTGCATATATTAAACGTAGATTAACAAAATTACTCGACACACATTATATTATTCATAGAATTTCGAAATTTGAACAAGCGCTCGTCGGAAACGGCGGGGCTAGAATAAAAACACTCGAAATAGAAACTTTCTTTTATACAGGCTCACTTGCATCGGTAATCCAATTTAAAAAAAAAAGAGTTACTACCGCGCAGTCCGTACGAAGCTAAAATCGAGCCTCTCCCGTGCCAATGAATCTCGTCTCATTCAGCAATAACATTATACATCCGCATCATCGTACGCGGCGAAAGAAGGCGGCCGGCAACAAAGAGGAGACTCGAAAGAGGCACTTAGGCCAATGTCGGCCGGCGCAGTCGTAGAAAAGAAAAGGCAGCGAAAGCTGAAGCGAGAGCGGGACTTTATAACGGTCGGGATCGCGCGCGTAAATCTCGCGGCGGGGGGAGGGTAACGAGTTCTCCCTCTCGCGAGATCCGCCGGGATATCTTTTTGCGACTTTTCGAGTTATCAACGGGAGCGCTCGCACGCGGGCCTTTTATTAATGACAGCTAGACGCTGCCGGAGCTCTTCCTCTCTCCCTCTTGGGTTTATGGGGGACATAAACTCTAAACTGATTAACAGTGCCCGCTAGCCGGGGCTGCAATATACATGCAATCGGCCTCCCTCCCTCCCTCCCTCCGCGAACTCTCTTCTGCAAATCGCGAAGCGAAACTGTCTTCGAGCGCCTGTGTGCGTGCGCGTCTATGTCTCGTTAGCGATGCTCCGGCCCCGCGGAGGAGTCCAAGTTTATAGGCCATCGTCGCCCGAATTAACATTGCCCAATTAAATTGATAGATGTCTGGACCGCCATTAAATTCCCATGGATTCCGACGAAAATTGCCCGTAAATCAGGGACTTCCTAATTTTGCTGGGCGCTTTTCGCTTTGCGCCCTCCTGCCCCTTGTTGCGGTGCTTGCTTTTTTTCCGTCTCTCGAGTGCGACCTCAGTCGGCAGAAATTATTTTAAAATACAGACGTTCGGACGGCACGGACCAACTGATTAGGTCAATCTAATAAGTAAAAGTTTTTATATCTTCCGATTTATGATAAGTTTACAATATACAGTGTCGCAGTTAAAGCGGACACCAACCTGTTTTGGTGATTTACGTAAAACTAGCGAGGGCGCAAATAAAACTAAAGGGCATGATGGAAAGGGGAAATCATGCTTTACCAAATGGTATTATTCTTTTTACCCTAATGTGTATGGTTTTTATAGGGTGATAAGCTGAAAATAATTATGTTGAAAAAAAATTTAGGAAGCGTATTTTAAGTATTTTCATAGGATAGCTCGTGGTCGATTTAGCTTTAAACCGCGATGAAAGAATTTCCCGAAATGTTAATTTAATTTTAAAATAATAAAAAAAATCGATTTCGTTAGATTTGCTTTAGAGAGATAAAATGGCGTAAGCTAAAAATGGCGGTC
Source organism: Ormyrus pomaceus (assembly GCA_900474385.1). NCBI lineage: Eukaryota > Metazoa > Arthropoda > Insecta > Hymenoptera > Ormyridae > Ormyrus > Ormyrus pomaceus. The sequence continues at coordinate 19,599 of UCOM01000665.1, read as the reverse complement.
ATAGCAGAAGGTCGAACGAGGCTGTTTTCTCCGTAGTTTCAAGGTTTATTTCGATTTTTCAATTTTTTTTTAAAGCAAATAATAGTTGAAAACAGTCAATTTGACAAAAACAAGTCGTGTTTCTGAAATATTTAACGGATTTTTCATCGTTTTCATTTCCGGTATTGAGTGGACCAACAAAGCGCATTGACTAGTATATTTTTTGATGAAAAATAAAGTTTATATCAGCGCTTGCAGGACCGATCGAACAATTTTCTTCTATTTTTTTAGGAAATTAAGTTGCCGGGTATTGACTCGATCATCAAATATGTCACAGTTTGGCTTTATTGGTCGCTTGTGGCCGGTTCTTTATTCCACCCGGTAAATTCAATTTGCAGGTTATGATTAGTCAGCGTGGAAAAATAATTTACTGAGAAAAATAAGTAAAATGACTATGGCCGACAAATTGTAAGGAGAAAAATATTAGAGATAAAACGGAAGGCAGAAGGGCGGATTGGCACTTGTTTTGCACGATAGATACATCTCGAATTTTAACGATGATCCTGGCAATAACTCTGGGCTTAACCGCGCAGCAGTGAGCTGTGGCCCGGCCGAGATCACCAATCATTGGTTATATGTCCCGCCTAATTAACTAATGTTCTTCCGTATGTAAATTAGCGCGGTTCTCTCTCGTATTATCGCAATGCGCTTTCGACGCCCCGGCGTTAATTTAACGTGGGATCCGATTTGGGACCTTTCGGGCTCGGTGCCTCTCTCTCTCTCTCTCTCTCTGTCTCTCTTTTTCTAAATCCTTTCGCACTTACTGCGGCCGGCTGCGTAAGCTGATTAATCACTCCGCTGCAAACTGCTGGGAGGCACCGCAAAATGAAGCTTGCGTTACACGCTTCGGTAATCTTGTTATTACGCAGCTATTATGGCTGTGCTGTTCAAACGTTGTCCTCTTTGCGGATTAATGAGCGCTAAATTGTTAAACTTATATGGTTTATTGATTTTTTCAACTTTTCAAAACTTTCATATTTAATTATAATAAAGCTAAAATATGCATTGCGAATTCAGCAAACATTAATTTACGAGAATAAAGCTGCAGCGGATGCTGCACATACTTGGAGGTAAATAACTGAATTTCCAGGTTGGTAATGCTGAATCGTCTAATAACTAAAAGTGTAAAATCAAATAGAAATTTATCAGCTGCACTGTTAAATTTTCGTATAAGCACGATTCGCAAAATCAAAGTATGCGTGCCCATTCGCATCCGAATATAATTTCAAAATTCTTCCGACATCAGCGTAAGAAGTGACGCCTATACCGTTTTCCGAGCCTGACCGCGCAGCGAAAAAAATCGCTACACCGCCAAGAGAGCGCAGGTCCCCCGCAAGGTCTAATTACGGCGAAGTGCCCGGCGGAGTCCGATAAAAAAAGAGACGGGAAGGCGTGGAAAAGGGCTGGAGATAAGCCGCGGACGTCAGATAAGGATCACCCCGCGTGCATCGCCACGCGTGCGCATACGTAATGACGGAGAGGAGAGACTGCGCCCCTGTCGCATTAGGCCTTCGATGACGCGAATGACTCTTGCCTTTCGGCCCCGACGTTAATTACCGGGCCGCGGGGTTTCTGCAAAATTGAACACGCCCTGCCGAGCTGCAATGCGATTTGCGCGAGGTCGAGGCTGCTGGGAGAGAGAAAAATCGTTATGAACTCTATTAACTTTGAAATTCGCGGAGGGGGGATTCGAAATTTCGTCGGGGATATCTGATCGATACATTTTAGATGCCTATTGTTGGTGCTGTCACTTCAAGGCTTATGTTTGTTTATTATAATGTTTTGTACTGTAGTTATCGGCGTGCAAAATTGATCTACAAGGGTGAACGTTTTTATAATTTTTATCCGATTGGTTTATACTTGGAAAAAGTATTATTTATAATATTAATCAGTACGACGGTTCATTTACCAGTCAATATTTCTTATTATCGATTAAAATTGACAACGTTCCAATGGCTGGTTGGTCATCCTCATCAAATCTAAAAATATACATATAAACATATTGTAGACAATTTTACAGTATTTTAAGAATTATACCGAAATAAAATAAATACTCCTTTTTACAATTACCTTAATTTACCGTATTATTTAGAATATAATAATTATCCTCGAGTTTATAAAATTTCATATTACAAAAAGGATTGATTTACATAATAAGGACAAAACTAGTAATATTAATAACAACAATATCATTAATTTAAGCAACAAACAAAGGTTTTTTTTTGATAATGAAAAATGCGAACATCAAATTAAAAGTAAATAGCGGTACGGGTGCCGCGTCGTCTGCTTCTCAAACTCGCCTCCACGGCACTACCGTGCCACTGGATATATAATCTTATAATTTTTAAAATTTATGTATAAAGAAATCAATTACACAGTGTACCTGATAACTATAGACTAATAAAATGATTTTTAACTATTTCAGTACTTGAAAATTTATTTATTGCAAAATTTGGGCAACAAGAATTTGCCAATATATGTAAACAAACTGTAATTATATCAGGAGTAGGAGAATTTGCTAAAGCCTGCAAAAAGCATCGTCCAAATGTTAAATATTAATTATCAAGAGAAAGCAATAATAATAATAATCTACCGCGTCTTAAAAAGGCGTAAGTTTAAATATACCGAAAAATCAGTATATTAAATCCTATTCTAACAAGAAGAAATATCATTTCCCAGACAAAGATTATGTTGGTTTCCCGCTGGGCGACGCGCCTAAGTAGAATCAGGCAGAAGCCACAGTCGGGCGCAGCAGCAGATGAAGGAGTAGAGCAAGTCAACGGACTGGCTGGCGACAAACCGGCAGTTACGGTGCAGCAGCCGCGAGAAATAAAATCTTCCCGGCGACTTTGAATCGCGATATTATTCAAAGTGTTTCTCGCGATTTCGGCGAAGGAAACCTTAGCGAAGGCCTCTCCCTCCCTTTGTCTCTTACCTTCGCCGCCCCCTTTTCGGCGCGTCTTACTCTTTTCCTTCTTATTTCACCTACTTGAGCCGAACATTAATGTCAGACAAATTTATGGCTGAACGTTATGCGCAAGCTTGCTGTTCCGTAAACAACGACGCAATCAGTTCGAGGAGTTTAAAGATAAGCAGGATTTTCCCTTCGGGCTTTCACTGGAACTAGAAAACTTTGAGTTTCGAGCGCCTCGATTGCAAATGAGAGCAAATTTAACGATTGCGTTGTTTCGACGTTTACTAGGATCTAAATGTCACTTTTTATGCGCCGAATATTTATTCGCGCAGTGAGATCTAGGAAAGTTCCTTTGAACAATTTAAAAGTTCAAAGATTCAGTAGATTTTATATTTATAGTATTTATTAAGATTCGAAAATGGAAATGCAATTTTTAATATATTTTTCTTTATTTTCCAAGAGAATCTCTAAAACAAACTACCGCAATAAAAGCCAAAATAATCAAAGAGATTCAGAACGTATACTAATTTAAAGCAAATAGAAGTCATTCCAATCAATATGGAATCGAATGATTCTTATGGGATTGGATCGAAGCGACGCCGATTCGCGGCATTTTTCTTCCAGCGATTTTTCTCCCTCGAAAAAGGAACGCCACCGCTTTCTTTCCCAGTGTTATGCTTTCGCATGGCGGCGTTGCTTAATCTCGGATCGGGAGGAGGATCTCTCCGACGCAAGTAATTCCAAGACATTTCTTTTCATATTTATGCTCATTCGCTCCAATTATTACGAGCGTCGACGTTCGAACTCAGCGCCGTTCTCGTCTGTTAGATAGCAAGAGTCGCATCGTCGTATTATTACTTTCTGAAATGGACCTCGTAAGTATTGAGCAAACGTATAAGACGCCATGCTGGAAAATGAGGCAACGCCTCTGTCTGCTGCTTCTAACACCGCAAAGAAAGGAGCAACGTTCAATTGAATTCAGGCGATTTCTTCCTGATTCGGGAAAAAGTTATTATTAATTAAATTAATAAGCTTTATTATTATTAAATTTTTTCAAGATTATTCTATTGATAATACTAGTGACGACAAACCGCATTTTCAAGAAGCAGTAGGTTAAACAATTAAACCGATAACTAAACTCAATTACTTCAAAACTCGCTAACTTCACCGAAAAGAATTTTAATTAAATTCAAATAATTAAATAGCAGCCTCCGCAGCCATCCCGTGCAAGCTCGCATTTTTCTTACCGTAAGCAAACGCGAGCGCGCCACCGCGCAAAATGCGAATTCCCCCGAAAGTCAAATGAATATATAAAAAAAAGAGGCGGGGGAGAACGGAGCGGGGAGAAAGAGGAGCGGGGAAGCGTTGCAGAGCGCGCCGCTCGTAAAACGGAGAACCGAAACTTTTATGAGCTTTAATCAGACAGGCGTCCGGCGAATGCCGTGATGCGAGTTCATTTACGCTAATGAAATCAGTGTTATCTCCCGCGCGCTCCGCTCGCCGTATTTCGCATGTCGCATCGGCAAGCGCGCGGCGTATATACCCCTTGCAGAGCGCGGCAATGTGAGCCGCGCAGTAGCCTTAGAAAATAATGATAAATTGCATTTGCGAACGGAAATCAATGCAAAACGTCTTGCGCGCACGCCGTTACTAAATCGAGAATTACTCGGAAATGAAATACGTCTCCCGAGAGTCAGCTTTGAATCAGTAAACAAGTCAATAACAATTGACTATTGTTCCAATTTTTGAAAAAACGCAACTTAACCATCGAAAATAGAAGGCAGGGCTGCGAGGAAATTAAAAAAAGCTCGAGGGACTGAGCGCGAAGAGCAGAAAGGAAGAAGAGGAGCTCAGATCAGAATAAAAATGGCAACGCTCCGGCAAAATCCTCTTTATACCCCCGCCCCCACCCCCGAACACGTTGCGGGGCTCTAGCGGTCGTGCAAAGTACATATTTCCACACCGGGGAAAAGTAATTGGACGCGCGGACGACATACGCGCAGCTGTTATTCTTCCCCTCTTGCGCGGCCGGAGGTGGATTTCTCTCTCTCTCTCTCTCTCTCTCGTCGCCGGTCCGAGAAGATAAATCTTCGCGGTCGTTTTATGAGGAAGTGCTTCTCCCTCTCGCGCCTGTCCGCGATATGCGCCTTTTAAGGCGGAGGATCTACTTTTTCTTTCTCCGTCTGCTCTGCCGGAGCCGCTCCGCTTCGTCAGATATAATTGAAGTGCTCGCGCTGCTTTCGCCCTCTCCCACGAGATCGGACTGCAGATGCGCGGAGACCTCCCCATCTCCCCGTCGGTCTTTCGCATTATTTTCCTCCCAGCAATGATTTTTCGCTGGCTCTCCATCAAAGAGTTCTTAATGATTGGTTGGCCCGAATTATAATGGCCTTCGTTTACATAAAGAATCAGGTTTTCTGACAAGCGTCATTAATGCAGTTTTTGTCTTCAAAATTTATACGTTATGTACAACTATAGATTTTTCTAATATAATTTAGTTCTTAAATGTCGGGTACTCAGGGGAAAAAAAATGAAATAATAGAACGTTTTCATGGATCGATAGTCGCTTGGTTTAAAATTAAAAATTGTATAATTATTGTTTTATTTTAAAATTCTTTGAAAGTTTACATTCTAATAGCAATCAGTAATTTTTCCAAATAATAAGAAGCTTCATAAATTTAATTAAATTATTTTCCAGAAATAACTATATGCATTAAAAGCTATAAACCGTCATTAAGCAGGTATTTTGATGAAAAATTCAGCTGACTTTCATCAGAGTGAGTGAGTTAATGAAAGTCAAAAGAGCCTCGTTTCCTCTGCATATAATTATTCGCGTATAATAGACCGTGCCTTGTTCGTACATCATAAGGCAGCAAAGTGCGGCACGTTATGTCTTTGTATTTTGGTAATCAAGCAAAGTAGCCTAGCGAATATTTCAAGGTTACACTTTGCTATTTTCCTCTTGTCGAGTCTTGGGAATGTATGTTGAAATTCACTAGCAGCGAATTCTCACCATCGCGATTATCTAAGGCAGTATAAATGTTATGGAAAAGTTCATGACCTTTTTATCGGAATTGCAATGACTTTAAATCCAATTTTCATAAAGAATAAAATTTTAATTTATAATCTTTCACAAAAATATTTAATAGATGAGTGTCACGTATTATATGATATGTTCTTTTAACTTTTACTTATTTATTGCCAACTTTCGAAAGTGTAAAAAAGTATTTTAAAACAATGCTGCAGCTGACCTATGACCGCTAAAATATGTTGGACTTTTATTGCTTTGAATAATGCAATATTTTGAGATTTATCGATTGTAAAACTGAAAATGCAGTAGATTTACCAAGCAAATTTCGTCTTTTATGATATTATAATCCAATGTTATAAAAAAGTTCTTCTGTTTTAAGTTTTACACCACTCAAAAAATCATTTAAATTTTCAAAAAATTATCTTTTATCTGATTTTTTGATTCTACGTATCATTCTGAACCTAAACATTTCAAAATATCAATTGAGTCGCGCGTGTTATAAAGATATTAAGTCATTATAGTCATTGTTCAATTCTAACTTTCTACCGAAGTTACTTCGTATAAGGCGCCGCTTATATCATCCCGATTGTTCACGTATTCATCTGCGATCGAGCCTCATGACAAACTAAGTTTTGAAGCGAGATTGTGTAATATAAGAAGTGTGAAGAGGGATAAAATTGTTCGGCTAACATCGTAATTAATACAAGAACTGAGATTCCTGAAATAAAGAAGACATTCTTTAGTTAAAGTAACTGAAATTAACATAGTTATTGGAAAATGTTTGAATAGTTAAATAATAAAAACATTGTCACAAATTTGGCGGAAAGCAACTACCTGGAAAAATTTCGAGATGCTTTAAAAACTAAGTCGCGATCAAGTATCTTTTATTTTAGACACTATATAGTAGCCAGAAAAAATATGCATGGCTTACATTATACGACAGTTGAACTATTCAGCGAATAACAAAGTTAACAATCAGAATACCCTCATTTTGATTATGCGAACATTAAGCACGTTGCGCAATCGTTTGCTCACTTCAATATGTCAATAGCGTCGGTCGTTTGAATCCAGTCCTTCAGAAGCACGAATATATAGCTTATTTCGTTCACCCGCGGTGACGCATTATCTCGGCGTTTCTTTCCGCGGAGCTTCAGAATCCGCTCTCTGCCTCACGGAGTATATTCCCTCCGAAAAGATAGCCATCGAATTACCGCGTGGAAAGCGTTTCAAATTAAGCGGAAGCAGCGTCGGCGTCGCGGCACACCTGTGTGTTCGTCGACCGCCGCGTAAAAGCCTCGCGATGCAAAACAGCAGAGCTGCTTTGCGGAGCCGAATAATTAACTGCGTTTCGCGGCGATTTATTAGGGAAGCTGCTGCTACCGCGACGTCGCACTCTCTCTCTTTCTCTCTCGTATGACAACGCGTGTATAGTCGACTAAACGCCGAATGATATATGAATTTTAGCAGGCGCTATATTAATAATCGGCCGTATATACGCTCCTGTTCTTGCCGCGGGCTCGTTTGTTTTCATTCAACGGAGAAAAGTTTTCGGTTGCCGGGACGCGTAATTACTCTTATCGTACGGACGAGCTTTACTCGGCGGCGAAGAAATATTTGTCATGCGCGAGGAGGAGCGCATATTGAGCTTTAAGCATTGCGTGCAGTAAATTTTGCTTGGAAGCTTTTGAACAGATTTTGTTTTTAATTTCCTCCATGCTGTTTATTATTTTTGTACATTATCTTTAAGAGAATTCAGATTAATTTTTTTTAAAAAATTTACGAAATATTTAATTGGTCGATTTTTAAACATTTGAATCTTTTTATATAGAAAATTTATTTATTTATTTATTTATTTATTTATTTATTGAAAGGATCAACGGGCATAAGCCCTTTTACAAAAAAAAGAAATACAAAAGAGTATACTAAACATATATACAAGGTGCGTGGTACAAAGATAGTTATTAAATCGGATTATAAATAATTGTATACAGAGTGTTTAATAATCTCTTAAACGTAGAAATTCTAGGGCAGCTTTTTAAAGTTTGATCAATATTGTTGCACGATCTTCTTAGTCTATTATTAACTGCATTATAAATGATATTATTGGTAGAAAGATTCTCTAAAACTATATACAATGTTTCTAAACTGAAAAATTTCAACTGAGGATAATTTATATTATCAAACAGAACCCTTTATGAGAATAACTTAATACTAGAAGGAGAAAATTACAAAATCTGAGCATCATCTAAATTAATTAAATAAAAAAATAAGAAAAGACTGGACATTTTCAAAACAATTCACAAAAGGTATAGAGTATCAGAACATTCTTTTTATATACGCGTAGTAAAAACGCGATGACATTACTGTTAGAATATTTCTGCCTGTATATGAAACGGCAGATGTTAGCGCCATAAGAATGGGCTCAGTTTCATTTCTTAATTCAAAATTGGCTATAAATATGTTTTTTTTGTAAATATTTTACTGCTCAAAGTAAGACGCTTTCCGATTCACGTGTTTTCATTTGCACAAAAGGAAAGAAGGCGCAGCGGAAGAAAGAAAGAGAGAATGAGTATCGCGGCAATGCACAATTCGTGCCATCCGTTAGGGAGTCGATGATTGGCTCGAGGGCTTTTCTACTGCCCCATGAAACTTTACGAGCCCATCGCAGGGCGGCTCTTGCAGTAGTTCTTTCACTGGTACTTCTGCTTCTTCTAGCTCTGCAACCGCAGATCCGGAGTAAAACTCCTAAATCGGCGAAAAATGGTTTTTCCTCTTTGCCTCTTTTAAGACCGTATTCATTTGCTTCAATATAAGATTTTATTAGACGGTAATCTTGTTAATCTTTTTCCTTGATTCCTTAACGGTTCATTCTTCGCACAGAAGAATAAAGATATTAAGCAGAATTCTCAAATCATCTATAAAAGTATTCAGGGAGACATTAACAATTACACTGGGGTACATTGAAAAGGAACGATATTTCCCTATAGTAACAGAACAATATGGTTAAGTGACTTCGGTCAAGTGAAAATCGTCTTAATTTCGAGAAGAATAGAGTGGCTACCCCATTGAAACGATCTTATAAAAACTAATAAAATCTCATAGATTCTGGTGCAAAAACCGCATAGGTTATGCGGTTTCTGCACCCTTTCTATTGGAATTTATAGGATGTTTGCAACCGGGTATAAACGCATTATATACATAAGCGGTGTGAAAAAGTGTTATTTATATATAAATAACACTTTTTCACACCGCTTTATTTTAAATTATAATTTAAAATTAATTTTAAAGTAACGATGATAATCTTAATAATAAATAAGCTGTATTAACAGTTTTTTAAGATCCTAATCGTATTAACGATAAATCAAAATTATATGTGCAAGAAACAGAGAAACAAAAAAGATTAATCTTTCAGAAAATTGAAGAAGTTTTACTTTCAAAATGTTGTCAGTTCGTCAGATAATTTTGTCTTTTGTCTGGATAATTAGCGAACATACATGCAAGTTGTAAAATACTGATAAAAATCTTATCAAAGATGTAACATGATATTAATAATAAATGCTGATAAAATCTCGATATTAATAATAAATTGTACGAACTTGTTAAAGATAAAAAATTTATTAAAACTTAACGTTTTAAAAAAGTGATCTTTATTATAAAAAAACTTTCGTCATTTATTATTACAATCATGGCGAGTCTTTAAAAGTTTAAAACCCAACTTAATTTTTATAATGAAAACCTCGTTCAATTCTTTTCTCCTTCCGCTTCATCTGCCGGGGACTAGCAAAAATTGCAGCAAAATAACAAGAGCTCTTTGCTTTTACGATTTATAAACTGGCGGCCAATCGGTGCGCAGACGCACACATTGAAGACTACTCCAGCGCATGAAAAATCGCGATCCCCGCCTTCGAAGCGGGGAAAAACGTCCGGAGCTCCGTTTCCCTCGCCCTCTTTGCTTTATGCAGCAGGAGCAAAGTAGCGTCGCAAGAAATTGCATTGCACGCCCAGGTTAAGAGGTTTTCCCACAGCACTGACCGAATAAAGGAGATATCCCGTAGTAAATAATAATAGAGTACGCGCGCGGGGGCACTTTCTAGCAGCCGTCTGCGGCTCTCTCTCTCTCTCTCTCTTTCCTATTCAACCTGCTGCTGTTCCTCGAGTTTGCGGTCAACCCCATTGTGATTTTGCAGCGGCGTAACTCCCTTCGCGCGCATCCTGCCTATTGTCGCCCGCGAACCAACCAACGAATAAACTCACGCTAAACGGTCACTCCAACTGCTTGCGCAGGCATTATGTAACTTTTCTTCGTCTTAGATGTGGCTGTCTCGTATTCTTAAATGAGACTTTGCAAGTTTAATTCGATGTAGATGTTTCTAAAGTGTCGTGAATATTTAATACCTTTTCTGAATAATATTTTAAGGTGTTACGGAAATTTGTTTATTTCAACATAAACTAATAATAGAGGTTCAGAAAGCTCGGATTTAAAATTAACATATGAATTTATTATTTATTTATAATTGTATTTTTTGCAGACAATTTAAAGGGGACACTTTTAAAGGCTTAATACCACCTTAAGCAGCAGCAATTTAAGAACGAAAAACATAGCTGCTAATACGAAAAGTATACTACGACTTTGTAAAGGCCGAGCGGGGTAAGTTCACTCATGAGATTGTTGAAAATGTGCGCGATTCAATGAAAACGTTTACGCAGTAGGAAACGTCGATGGCACGGGGCGACGACCCGCTGACGTCTATTCATGCTGGGAAAAGGCTCTCTATTCACTTGTTGGGAGTATACTTGTTTTGCAAACTTACGCGGGTAGGCCGGGAACTGTGCAGATGTTGGCGTTTTCAAGATAATTTACTTGAACTATATACCTTTGTACATATATTCGATGTTATGTAAATACGAGTATGTATAGGTACTATTTTTGCGGCTACAGATATATTGATGATTTTACTTCATTTTGATTTGATTAATTTTCTTTGATATAATTTTGAGCAATAAAGTTTTCGAAAATCACGTGTTCTAAAGCAACATTCAAAGCACAATGTCATATGTAATTATTGATTGTCAGTTACTTTCACATAGACGACAAAAGGGTTGCTAAAACTTTCCGCGTTTTGTACTGAAAAGAATAATTGAAATGGAGGAAGTAAATTGCATGGTCTTTATTTTCGCACGTAAGTCATGGAAAGTGTTAAAACAGTTCTAAACAATATGTAATTATAGTTTTATCCAGACGTGGGAATAGCTAAATGTAAAGGGTATAATGGTATTATCCTCACTAGCGGGGTGTGGTTGCATCCGTTTTATTTTGCTTTGAATTATTATTATAATAGAGGGGTGTAAAATAAGAATTTAGATTAAATAATAGTTAAAAATTAAAAGGAGAAAAAATGTAATAAGAATATAATTTAATACTAAATTTAGAATTTACTTTGTTTATTATGCAATTTTATAAAAGTATAAAGGTAAATTAAAACTAAAATATTGATATTTTTGTTTTTCTATCGGCATCTTTAATGTCTACGCCCCGCTATTCCTCATGAGAATTGTAATGAAGCGATGTATCGGTTACAATATACCGCGAGTGCGATCATTCAACCTCGAAGGACACAGAGGTTTATTGCGATAAGTAAATTGTGCCCCTGACTTGTACACCCCGTTGAGCGAGCAAATATAAGAGATCTCTGCTGCAGCATTTGACGCACACTTTGAATAAAGTACTCAGGTTTGCCTTTATTTTTTATAATCGATTCGTAAAATCAAGGTTTAAAAACTCTTAATGTCTGTAAATTTTTATAAAAAAGTACCTCTAGTTTTTAACATTTTTTTACGATCTTAATTTATTCAAATGTAATTAGCGTTGCATTAAAGGTTTCATTAAACAATGTTCTACTCTGCGCGCATTGCTGTTACCGAAAATCCAATATTAAGAACAATTTCTACGAACTCTCAGGCATGGGACAGGAAAAGAAAAAGAAAAAACGAAAGACGAGAGTGCACCTTGCGCGAAGTCAAGTAGGAAGGCGGAGACGCACGATTATAACATATGGTCTAAAGGACAGACGCGTCGCACGAACGCCGACTTACACACGCTAATTAACTGAGCGTGAAAGTGCTGAAAACAGATCAGTCGCACCTGACAGTGAGAAGCGACAATACTCTCTTCTGATTGTTGGTTTCGCGACGAATTCGCCACTTCCTTCGATCCTCCCAATCATTTAAGTGTTGCGCCTGTTGAAAACAGCGGTTTCACTTTCGGCAGATGTTTAGAGAAAGCTTAAAATATTTTAAGAAAAGGAAACATTACATTTTGATTGCGCTTAATTAACTCCTTCGATAGTAATATGCCTGTTGTGTAGATTAAATTGTTGAACAAGTGGTTCTAATTATTTTAATATTTGAATTAAATGGAAAATAAGATTAAAAAATTTATATACGTTTGAACTGTGAGTTTTTAGAATGTTACTTCCGATTTTAAAATTAATAAAATAAAATAGTATATTGTTAGAAGATTTTGGCAGGCATTTGGATATTCAACCAAGTCTTTCAAACAAGGATTTATTTTTAATTCAAATGTGTTGTGAAATATAGAAATGTGGAGAAAGTTAATTCTAGTTCTATTTTAATCAGCTTTCTGTTTTTTTTTGGCTAAATCATCGTTCGAGTTCGCCTATTTCAATTAAATTTTTCATAGAATTTCCCATAGAAATCTGTAATCGTTAAATTAAAATGCATATGTCATACAAAAGATCTTATATTATCTGAAACGAAGCCTCAAATTTCACATTGGTTAATTAATGAACTATTAAGTGCATGATGGTATTACAGATTAGTGCGTAAGCGTAATCGAATCTAGTAATCCGATCGAGGTATCAATTGGCAACGGCTATTAAATTATCGAAATCAATCTACCCTTTGACATATCGGAGACGGATCCTGAGACGTATCCTGGACGAGAGAGAATCTTCTCATTGGTTAAATACGTCCACCGAGCATTACAGCTTGCAATCCACTTATGGCTCGAATTCGATCGCGACTTGTAAGGATGCAGGGTCCGTGTTGCACAGTCCAGCAGCTTGCTGCTCCTAAAGGTCGAAAGCTGAAGAGGCAGCGGAAGAGGCGGCCGGATTCAAGTGTTCGATTGACCTGAAATCCGAAACAGCGGCGAAGCGAGCAGAGATTTCCTGCGGCGTCAGATAGAGGCAGTTTCCTCCGATGCGTGCATACGTTCACGCGGCCGGCTTGTGTACGTGCGTCTCTGGGGTACAACTATGCCTTTGGCTTTGATGTTACCTAAACCGTCATACGATCGGCCGATTATATCGCCGGCTAATAGTTGAAGACACGCACACAGACGCAGACGGAGGAGGAGGAGGAGGAGGAGGAGCCGCGCCTCGCATTATCAGGCCGTCAGATAGTGAGAAGCGGGACTGGGCACGCTGCACTTGATCCTCGAAATCCTGAGCCTCGATATCTGCATGCGCGCATGCATGTGCAGCTAGGCTCCTGCATATGTATAAGTATGTCCGCGAGGTGTCCTATGTATATGCATGGTATAAATGCTCTCCAGGACATATTCGTAGATCGACATATCGCGAAATGCAATTACCGTTGAGGATTATGCGTTATACCGCTGTGCCGGACGTATGTTGCCTGTTATATATAGATTAATCCCTCGAATGGGAGTCGGTCCCTCGCGCGCGATTCAGAGATCTGCGTAAATGCACCGGACTATTTCAAAGGAGCTCTCGGGTACATCTCTGCTCTTGTGCCGTCCTAAAGTAGAAGAAGTCTTATTAGAAAAGAGCTACGCAAGAAGATACAGCACAGAGAATTGTAATTTCTAATGGCTGATTTAACAGTTTCAAGAATTTCGAAGTGTTATACTTAATGTACCAAGTTGACATTGTATAATTTAAACTAAGAGATTCAGCTTCTAATCAGAAATTACAATTTTTAATTATAATAAACTGTTATTTTACCGTCGTTGGTTCACAAGTAAAAGCAGAAGCGATTTTTAAGTAGACCTATGCAACTTATTCTTGCACAATTTAAATAGATAAATGATATTAGCAGAAAATCTGTTTTATTACTTATTCTTGTTATCAAATAACAAATTACAAAAAACGTTAAATTATTATCTCGTCAAATTAAAACATTTGTATTATAAAGGGCATCTACCTATATTTTTCTACCGTATAATTTTGATATAAAGTTAAATGATAAAATATAATAAAATAAGAAGAAATCAATAATGCCCTTTGCTGGTCTGGATTTGTCAATTGTATTCGAAATTTTATTTGCAAAACTTTTCGAAGATGAACTGAGATAAAGATTGATTTACTGAACAATTAAATAAAAGAACATTATATAATTATTTAAAAATATTTTTATATTAATTCTTTATTATCTTATGATAAGATTTTATCTGAAATTTTTTACATATTGCATAATACTAATTGATAAACGGCAATCAATAAGGAATGTCACATTTTCAAGAAAATAAGCAATATTATCAATTATTAAATTTCTTAAATTATGCATCTTGTTTGTAAAATGATTTAAAAAAGTTCAAAAATGAAAATGATTAATTTTTTAAATATAACATAATAATAAATAGATCATTTTTGGAATTAGAATGTAAAAATTATTAGAGTAAATTATTAGAATTAAAAGGCTTTATTTATTTTGAGGAAAATTAAGTATATCATTTTAAAAAGATTACTAGAGTCAATGAATGCGAAAGCATGTTTTTTGGATCTTTTTTCTACCTTTGCACATAATTGCACAACATATATCGTTATATACGTATATTATATATCGTCTTGCTCTATTCAGAATAAAGTACAATTAGTCATCGAGAAAATTTTTTATTTAAGAATTACGTAAAATATTTTTTTTGCGTTGCACAATCATATAATTTTATTTACTATACATATATAATTTTTAATAAAGCAAAAAGATTAATTTTTTATGTATTAAAATAGGAAATTTTTACCATATTAGTGTAACCGAGGTTAATTCCCACTATAAAAAAAATATGGAATGAATTTATGTACCGTATTAATGTATCTAATTTGCAAAATTAATATTTAAGATGCTATCTTTACAACACGAATATTGTGTTTTTATCTTCATTTTCAAAATTATTTTGTTTCCTGTAATAAACGTATTGTGTCTATTTATTTATTTGGAATAGCACACTAATAGGGACCGGATCACTAATTGGAACACCTACCATCAATGTAAAAAAATACATCTAACGATTAATTGTGATAAAAAATTGTTATAATTCTCATTATAGTTAACGAAAAATGATTTACTGAGAAAGGGAAAAGCGCATTTAATATCACAATTAGTTTATCTTTAAATATACTATATTTATTAAAATTACTTTTGCATAAGTTGTTAAGAATAAAAAAATGTTAAAAAAAAGCAATTAACCGAGTAAGATGAGGAATTCACAAAGTATTATGCGAGCTTAAATAAGGAAAACAAAGCCGAACGAGTGACGTTGAGAATGAGAAAGCAAATGCTTGGCGTTCTGATCGGGCGGCGCGTGAATTTATTATATCCCTACTCAGGCGCGCGAGCTCCTCCAAGTTCAGTCGAAAACGCTGGCGTCTGTTGGAAATACGGTCTGTAACCTATAAATACATGTGTTTAACGGTCTACCAAACTCGCGCGCTAAGCAGTTCATCCGCCGCGACCGGTGCCCACGTAGCTCGCGAAGTCGCCTCTCTCTTTTCTCTCTCCTCTCTCTCTTTCTCTCTTCTCCTTTCGGCTTCGCCAGATTATTCCGAGTGTGATTCGTGCGTCTGCAGTGTGCGCCGCCTTTGCGGAGTGTTCGACGGTTAAAATGAGTTTGTCCGAATTATATCACTACTACAATGTGAAACTAGCAGGTAATTGCGTCCTTTCAACATGCTTTTATCGTACCTTGGATAACGGGATTGTGATCATTGAAACCGGTTTATGTGCACCTTTCAATACTATACACGATCCAAAGTGAATAAGTTTTCTGTTCTCAAATTTGAGGTTTCTCAAAGGAATTTCTAAAATTTCTTAACGAAGAACTTGCTAAAAGTTGTTGCAGTGATTGGATATGTAAAGTAGTAATGTTATATTGTGGAAATATAGTTTATTTTAAGAAATTCCTTTGGAATGTAAGCGTTGAAACGTGATTTTAATACGAAAATTTTTTCGTTACCAATTACTAATGATATTTATATACTTTCTGTCTTTTTTTTATAATAGATCCACGAATGAATGATAAAATTTTGGTTGCACATCCAGAGTACATTACATTAATATTAATTGGATATGCATATTTTGTGCTGAAATGTGGGCCAAAATTTATGGAAAAAAGGAAAGCATATTCCTTAAAATCGTTCATCTTTTGCTATAACATATTTCAAATTCTGGCTAATGTGCATATTGTTTATGCAATGTACACTTCTGGATGGTCGACGGAGTTCACATTAGGATGCGAACCTGTTCGATACACTACAAGACCTATTGACTTAAGAGTGAGTTGTAACATTATTTTAAAAATGTTTCAGTTGACGGGATAAGTTATGTGTCTGTGACGATAATATCTATTTTGAAAAATGTCCGTTTTATATTATTCAGTTTGATATTAGGATTGTTTCAATTCCGTAACTTAAACTTTTTAAATATTTTGTTTTTAAACAGACGCATAGCTGCCGGAATTACTATTTTATTTTTAAAAATTTTTTATTTATTTTAGATGCTTGCGGTTACGTATTTCACTCTCATAATAAAACTCATCGACTTAATAGAGACTGGAGTGTTTGTTCTAAGAAAAAAAAATAATCAAGTTACATGGCTCCATGTGTATCATCACATTAGTACTGTCATAGTGGTTTATGTTTGTAACAAATATACTCCCGGAGGAATGTTTTCAATGCAAATGATTGTCAACGGCTCCGTCCATGTCATTATGTATACTTACTATCTTTTGGCAAGCTTAGGCCCAGTAGGACAAAGTATTGTAAATCCCATAAAACCTTACATTACAAGGATACAGATAGTAAGTATATTTTTGTTGATTAAATTCTGAATAAAATATAAACTTATTGAAATTGGATAACATCTAATTTTTCGTTTGCAGGTTCAATTTTTATTTCTGTTAATGCATCAGTCTCAGGCATTCTTCCCTTCTTGCAATATTTCGAAGGGCGTCACTACAATGCTAGTCGGCAATCTTATTTTAAATTTAATACTTTTCCTTAACTTTTACAAAAAAAGTTACAAGGAACGCAAAAGTGTTTAAGCATTATTAACAAAATTTGTAAATATGTATATTACATTCGCTGTTTGCATTCGTGTACGTATTATCCTAAAAAGTCATTAAGTTATAATTATCATGTTCTTTTGTCAATACTTATATATTTAGACATAGATATTTTACGTAGATGTCAATTTAGTAATTCTTTAAAAATAATTGAAGCGTTCCTGGGGGAAACTGACATCACTATTTAGTTTCAAAATAAATTTTAATATTAAAAATTTCTGTAATTGGTTATTTGAACCAAGTAAAAATGTAAACTCAACTACAGAACTTCTGGACTAAAATAAGATGTTAAAGTTGTTAAAAAAAATATAATATTTCGGATTATGGTAATGCATGGTTTAATTAATTAAAATTAATCCTTTGAAAAGGTTCGAAAAAAATATTACATATTTACAAGAAAAATGCTCAGTTTTTGTGACCAATAACTGCTGTTCTGGCCATTTTAAAAGGACATATAAATGAATAAAGCAATTATTACGTTTTCAAAATGACTTTTTGGGATATCTTTTTTAATCCGTAGAATTTTCGTTATTGCCAATGCAGTAGGAGTGAATATTAAAAAAAGACTTAGAAAAGAAAGCAATTTATACAATAGGTATGTAAAATTAAAAATTAATACATAATATGGGAAGTTCGCATTTTCATAAGTTCATTACATTATTTCAAAATTAGATATCGCAAACCTTTTTTATTGTAAGTTGCCATATTACGGTTAATAGAACAGGAATTATGTAGGAATCTTTATTGCAATGTAATAAGAGATTTCAGTAAAATTTGTAATATATAATTTAATAGAATAAGGATCACCAGTCACTACCATCTAGGTATTTTATTTCATATATTATTATCACCTTTATATCTTACAGTGGAATAATTAATTTTAGAGTTAAAATGAATTAATTACATATTTTTTGTATAAAATTTTTATGGCAAATAAAAAAATTGATTCAATAACAAATATAACAATATTCTATTCCATGTTTTGCATTGTATAAAAAACCTTTTATAGAATAAAAACATTTGTTTACAAAAAACTTTTCTATTTAATAAAGTATGTTTACATTTAATTTTTTTATTTCATTGATGCTTTGCTAAAATAAAAAAACCACATTTTTTAATAAATATTTAATTATGTTAAGTTCAAAATTATCGTCAAAAATTATTAATCGAAAAAATCTACATTTGAGAAGCCACTACAAAGGACAGATATGAGAAACAAGAAAAATCATAAATGTAAATAATCGTTATACATTGCAAATTACTTAACGGATCTATGTGAATTTAACATTTTCAATTCGCATACGCAGAAATTGGCTAAATAAACTAACCGAGTAAGGAGGCTCATTCTATACCTAATGTCTGATAAGAAAATTGCACCATCACCTGAATTTAAATATTTAAAAACTGAAAACTTTCAAATTTCTTACGACAAACGTGAAACACGCCATTAACGAAGGGTCGACACGTCTCTTATGAAAATACTCTCGGGAACGTAGAAAAAACATATACTGTCATTTAGAGTACTTCAAGATCTTTTATTTTGATTTTGAATCATAAATTAATATGGGGAAAGAGGCGAGGAAAAAGAATTATAAGGTTTTGAACTTTCATGAATAACGTGAGGAAATATATCTATATATAAGAATTTCAATAATCTGATGGTCTTGTTCTAATTGTCTAATTCTAATTGTTCGATTGTTTCTAATCTAATTTCCTCCTTTCTAATTATTCTAAATATTACACTTAACACTTGTACAATTATTGCAGTAAAAATTATCGTTAGGTACGAAGGGGAGGGGACATTTATCAAGAGGTGCGATAGCGCCTCAAGGCAAGTCTGAGTTTCGAACGAATGACCAGCCTTCAATGTCTATTTCCATTTCATGATTCCAGTACTTTCTTTAGTTTAATTTAAAAAAAATAGTACCTAGGTGATTCAGTAAATGGTCAAAATTATTGAAATTTGAATTTACAGATATTCTATACATTGTATAAGTTTTTATAAGTATAACTTTAATAATATTAGATGGAAACTACTCAGACTTGACTCTTTTTTATACTTTCATAAGAAAATGAATTTTAAAATATAATATACACTTGTCTCTTTCCATTTCATCTTTAAAATGCAAAAAAATATTTTTTATATTTAATATTTACCATAAGTCTACCGCCCTCGATACATAAAGTAAAAAACCGCTGCCAAGTCATTGGCAGATAGCTTCCTCCTAACTAATTTATTGTTCCATTATTATCTTGTTTTTATTATTATTTTATATTTATATGCTCATTTTA